>JAMZDL010000233.1:0-34326 GCA_027579765.1 Candolleomyces efflorescens
GACCGAGTGAGGTTTAATCGTTATCATCGCGAAAAGTGAGTGTACAATTGCGTAAACGAACTCGGTCGTATCACCGTGCACCAGGGAGAGCTCTTCCATGGTACTGTTGAAGAGCATAGAAGTGCAAGGCCTCAGGCTGCCGCCCATGGTGTGGGTATCCATGCTCTTCATTTGAGCGGCAATGAAATCGAAGCCAGTGAAAGTGATCCTACTCTAAGGCTGCCCAGAGCTCCTCCAGCGAAATGTTGCAACCATGCTGGAGTATACGACAGTACGTGTGCAGACTGCGGGGCATTGAAAACATGGTGGACTGAATATGAAAAAGAAACAGATGACCTTCTCTGTAGGTCCAATGTGCATAGCTGCAGGGCGCAGAAAGGAAGTGGTGTGACTAAAAATGCTCAGTCAAACACAAAAGCAACATTTGTGCCATCTGAAGGAGGAGCGAAAGGATGCCTGAACAAGGATGGCCTGTGCGCCGCTAGGTTCCCCAGGGATCTGTCACCACAGACAGAGGTAGATGAAGATGATGGCCATATTACTCTAAAGAAGACGGAGCCCTGGATGAATACATTCACTCCACTGCTGACTTATCTGCTGCGCTGCAATACGGACGTTACCTGCATGATGTCAGGTACTTCTGTAAAGGCCATTGTGTCTTATGTCACAGACTATATCACGAAGGTCTCCCTCAAGAGCCATCACATTTTCTCGCATACTCTTGATATTTTCCAGAGAAACGCTGAGCTGGTAGAAGAATCAGCTACGTCTGAGAATGCTGCAAGAAAGTTGCTGCTCAAAGTTTGTAATACATTAACTTCCAAAATGGAGGTTGGGAGCCCTTTGGCTTGTTTGTACCTTCTGGGCAACCCTGACCATTATACCAGCCATGCTTTTGTGCCCTTCTATTGGGACCAGTATCTGAGATCAGTGATGTATTACTGGAACCAAAGGGAAATAGAACTGCATGGGGCAGGTGGCTCCAATGAAATAGCAGAATCCAATGAAGAAAAGCTGCTTATTGCTGTAAGCAAGGGTGAAATTACGTCTAGGTCCAAAGTTGACGATTATATGTTCAGACCAGATTCTTTATCAGAGCTGACATTGTACGACTGGATCCAGTTCTGTGAAAAGGTGCCTATACCTAAAAAACACAAAAAAAGGCTAGCCAGAGCTGACATGGCATTCAAGGATGCTGATGCATATGACGAAGATGAAGAAACTGAAATAGAAGAGGATAACAAGGAAGAAGACCTGTCTCGTTTGGATGAACCACATGCCTCTTCCAAGGCTGCTTTCTTCCATTTCCAGCAGGCCCATCCTCAATATGGGACCCACAGAGTAAAATGTCGTTCAGGGCACAAACAGTTTCCGATACCTACAATGATAGGACGTCCCCTTCCGAGACCAGACCAAGGAGACAGAGAGCATTATTGCATGTCTATGCTTACACTGTTCAAGCCTTGGAGGTCTGGAGCAGACCTGAAAACTGATGCAGAGTTGTGGCATGATGCATTTGAGGCTCACCAGTTTGCACCTTACAGCAGGAAAATCATGGCCAATTTCAACCTCAAGTATGAATGTTTAGATGCCAGAGACGATTACCGAGCTGAAATGAACAAGAAAGCGTCTGGTTTGAAGGGTATTGGAAGAGGGAGCTGGATGGAAGATGATTGTGACATGGATCAGGATGAAGGAGATGAGTATATGAATGGCATTGGGTCTAGTATCAATGATGACGGTCTTCTTGGCGACGACTATCAGCTTGGGCCAATCCGGGTTAGAAAGCTTGGCCAGATGCAGGAGGCGCAATGCATGATCAGTCGTACGGGATGGCTGGAGACCACACCTCGGGCAGATGAAGGTGATGGAAGCTTGCTGCCAGTGCAGAAGAACGACCCACTGGTTTCTGTTCCATCTGGAGACCATGCCACATGTGATGAGGCTTTGCCTGCAGTTGATCCTGTTTCTTCAGGCCTGACCACAGCAAGAAGATCACCTGCAGCCTGGAAAAGTGCTATCAAAGATGCAAAGCTGGCCGTGTTAGCTGAAAAGCAGAGAAACTACAAGGGTAGAACCAATGATCCAGCCTCGACCGGTATGGCTTCAGCAGCAACAGCCGAGGTCAAAGTCGTTGATATATCATATTTGGACTGTACATACAAAGCAAAACTGAAGGCCAGCCAGCAAATTATAGACAATACTACTCTGCAGTTCAGTTTGAATGCCGACCAGGAACGAGCCTTTCGTATTATCTCCAACCACGCGGCCACGGATTCACCTGAGCAACTAAAAATGTATCTTGGAGGCATGGGTGGGACTGGAAAGTCTCAGGTTATCCGAGCACTAACAAGGATGTTTGAAAAACGCAACGAATCACATCGGTTTGTAGTCTTGGCACCAACTGGTACAGCTGCTGCTCTATTGAATGGATCTACATATCACTCAATGCTTGGGGTCAAAAGCAGAGGTAAGGATGAGGATGGTGCTCCAAGAAGAGCAACAGCCTCATCTATAAGTGATGCGAGAGACCGACTCAAGGGGGTTGACTATATATTCATTGATGAAATTTCAATGGTAGCCTGCCATGAGCTCTATTCTATCAGTGCGAGGCTGTCCGAAATCACCAATGTTCACGACAAACCCTTTGGAGGCTTGAACATGATTTTAGCAGGAGACTTTGCCCAGCTTCCACCAACCTCAGGACGGGCACTGTATTACCAGCCCAAAAAGGGAAAGGATGTTCTTCCTACAACTCTTTGGGCACAGCAGACAGCCATCGGCAAGCTTTTGTGGCATCAGTTTACTATTGTAGTCATTCTAAAGCAAAATATGAGACAAACGTCAGCAAAGCCAGACGACAAAAAGCTTCGTGCAGCGTTGGAAAATATGAGGTATGGTGCATGCACACGCGAAGATATCACCTATCTCAATAGCCGAATTGCAAGACGGTGGTCTTGTACCTCTTTAAGTCTGCCACAGTTCAAGAATGTGTCTGTCATAACTTGTTGGAACACGTACAAGGACAGGTATAATGCTCTTGGTGTTGTCAGGTTTAGCAAAGACAATGATCAGCCTTTGTTTGATTTTTATTCTGTCGATGTGTTGGGTAGCATTGTTGACCCTTTGCATGAAGGTAAACGAAAGAGAAAGCGGAATAGCACCAAAACGAAGCTGACATCAGCTCTGCAGCATGCTGTCTGGGACTTAGAGCCACACACAAGCGAGCACATTCCTGGAAAACTGAGCTTGTGTGTTGGTCTTCCTGTGATTCTGAGGCACAATGACGCAACAGAACTGTGCATAACAAAAGGCCAGGAAGGGAAGGTTGTTGGTTGGGATAGCAGCCCAGGGGTGTTTGAGACCCAAAGATTGGACACAGTGTATGTGGAATTGATAAAGCCCCCTCGTCTGGTCCAGTTTGATGGGCTGCCACCCAACACCGTGCCAATTACAAGAACCAAACATTCTATCAAGTGCCATCTGCCAGATGACACTGTATTGCAGGTCGAAAGAGAGCAGGTGAATATACTGCCTAATTTTTCAATGACAGACTATGCTGCTCAAGGTAAAACAAGAGAATTCAATGTAGTAGATTTGAGCCGAAGCAAAAACAATCAGTCTATATATACCAGTCTTTCACGAAGCTCATGCTCTGAAGGAACGGTCATAGTGCAGCCTTTTGATACTACCAAGATAACCACAGCAGTTACTGGCTTTTTGAGGCAAGAGTTCCGAGAGACCATGTTGCTTGACCATATAACTCAGCTGAAATATGACAGAAAATTGCCAGCAGCTGTGCAAGGAGAATTAAGATATCCTTTAATTCAATCTTTTTATAGAACATCACCAGTTGCTATGAGTGTGAGCATAAAGAACTGGCATCCAGGCATCAAGTATAGCTCCAACGACAGCATACTGTACTCTAATGCGCCTCAGTATCTATGGGATGGAAGTACCACAAAATTCCCCAAAGTCAAGGGTTCCAAAGCACTAACACTCAATGTTGCAGATGCAGCCCATGCAAGAACCAAGCTGGATGCAGCAGAATTTAAGGTGACGCCCAAGGCCAGTATTCCTCTGATGCAAGAGACCCAGAAGGTATCCTATAGCAATAATAACATCCAAACCACTGCAGAGCCTAGTGCAGCAGCTAAAAGACCTAGAGTTACTGCTTCTGCCTTGACTGAATGCAGTCCAGTAGGTTTGATATGGGACTCTGTCAATTATAGCTGTGCTTACGATGCAGTACTGACAGTATTGTATTCCATCTGGCAGTGCAATCCAGTATATTGGTCCAGTGTGTTCGCTGCAGCATGTGCGAATATGACGTCTTTGGCACACATATACAATGATGTATTTACCAAGGCTTGCTCTTTTGAGCAGGGACGCAACGCCTTGCGCCAGATCCTCCATGCCCAGAGCCCCGCTGATTTCCCTTTAGGAAGGGCATTTATCTCGGTGGACAGCCTGATGAAAGCGCTTCTGCCCAATAGGACGATAGGCCAGACGACTCTTAGATGTTCTGCTTGCAGGTTCATATCCGCTGACCCTAGGCTGAGGCTGCGCATAAGGACCATGGTGGGAGCTGGGGCTACCCCCCTGAGTTCCCAGTCCAATAGGGACACAGCAATTGGAAAGCTTATCTATGCTGATGAGGCACTTTCAGAGATGGTCTGTCCAACATGCCCTGGTAGCAGGCTCCTTAATATACAGCTCTTGTGCACTGAATTTCCACCCCTTGTCACCTTTGAATGTTTGGACAGAACAGTTCAGCCAGCATTCTCTCTTAGACTGTCACAGGTTGACGGTCAATGGGTCATCTATACCTTGAGAGGCATTTTATATCACGGGTCAGGTCACTTTGCCTGCCGAATCATTGATGTGCAAGGTCAAGTCTGGCACAACGATGGTGCAACTACTGGTCGACGCTGCGACTACGAAGGTCATCTCAATGCTGGCCAGGACAGCAGTTGGCTGGCAACCGCAAAGGGAAAGAACATGGTATACATGATCTATGCAAGACTGACTCTTTGAAGACAAAAATACGTAAAGACTCGTACTGCCGTGCTCGCAACGGCCCTCTACCAAAGTTGGCTCAGGGATTTGACTGTCTACTCACATGACCTGTATAAGGACGAGTTTGTGGTGAGGGGAAACGAGAGATATGATGCTCGAGAGATGTGAGGCGGGAAGAGGGCGTCTATTCAGTCAGTAACTGGGGAAGAACGAGACAATGACAATATTGAAAATAGTAGCGACAAGTTAGTTATAGGAGAATGAAATTGATCAAAAACAGGGACGAGGAGTTCACAGGATTCGAACGGGGCCAAGGGGTATTTGAGAAAGAAAGGTTCCTGTCTTTCATAACCATATTCGTCCGGCGTGCTGGCGGAACATCACTGCATAGTGTACAAACAAATGGACCATCGTAGTGACGGCAAGGAATACTCGGAATGAAAAACAAGTACCGAAACAAACGAAGTAGGGCGAGTGCACCATTTCTCCGGTGAGAGGTGGTACATTCCCCACCGTACCCAAGCCGCCGTCTTGCACCTGTGACAACTGAGAGCGAAGGGAAGTACAAGTCTCTCTCTGAGGCCGCATTGAATGTAAAGCTTACGATGTCAACTGGACTCGTATCCAATTTGTAAGTTCACTCCCATCGAAAAAATCCAAGAAAGCCGAAGCGAAGCGAGGCGCTCCTTGTAAATAGAGAACAATCACGCACTGGCAGGCGTGATAGACCAGTATGTGGCGCGATTGCCAAAACTGTCTTCACTTATAGCATCCTCAACATCGACAGCCTCGTATCCCAGCTTCAACAGCAAATCCTTGGCACTATAGAGTTTTCATTTTTTTGAAATATGAACTGTTCATATTGTAGATGAATATTCACCTCTCCAGTCTTGCTTTCTCCATCTCGGCTTGTAACCTCTCCTGCTTAGTCGTCACTCTGGCTTCCCACTCTTTAAGCCCTTGTTTCATCTGCGACAGGAATCAGCACCGGTACACGAGAAGAAGAGATCTAGTTAATCACCTCATTTATCTTGACGAGATAGTTCATTTTCGTTTTCTTCCAACTTCTCAATGCCTCTCTAGCTCCTGGCGTTTCGTCCGCAATCTGGCTCTTCATTGCAGTCCATTCCTTATGAGCAGTCTCCAAATCGCGTGCACAGACTTTCTGAGCTCCCCAAGGAGCTTAAAGGCGGTAGGAGCTTGAGTTGCCGCACCACTGAAAAGATTAGAAGCCAACTCACTTGGAACTGATGGGAGAAAGTTGAAGATCGCAGAATTGAGATCGGGGTTGTCTTTTTTGGCCGCGGATTGAGTGATTAGCCTATATCACAGTGCTAATGAGGTATCATCGAATACGAGAACAGGATCTAAACGTACCTATCACGAGCGCAAGCCTTGCACGCACGCCGCCGCAGCGGCCAGAACATCGTGGCATAGTATTTCTTTTCACACATCTGGTACGCCAAGGCTTCAGCGCCGACTTCTATGGACGGAACCGGAGGCAAAATTACTCACAGAGCAGCTTTTATCGAAGAGGACCGAAGCCCATCGCACTTGCGTAAAGCCTGGTGGAGGAGGGGGCGCGTTTTCCCACTCTTTCCGAACATCGTTCCAAATGCCCGTGGCATCGGGACCGTCTAGCAAGTTGCGGAATCTATCGTCCACTTGCGCGATCCTCAGAAGGTCTTCGGGGCCCAGATGTCGGAGAATCTATTGAGGTTAAGTTGAAAGTACGGCAAGGCAAGGACGATGGCAGAGTTACATACCTCGAACAGGATATCTATAGGCAAGCTTGGAAGCAAGCTCAGGTCGCGTGGGGGTCGCTTCCGAGTCCTGGTGGTCGGGCGTTTGGCCCTCCGGAGGGCATCATCGCCAGTCGCGTCGCGTCCGCGCTTTACTACGGCGGTGGCATGGTTGGCTGGGTACATGTGTTAGCCAGAGTATCGCTAGAAGAAGTGAGAGAGAGATTCAAACCTGTCGCGCCACTCTCCCCACTGGTGCAGACTTGCTCTGAGGGAAGAGTCTGTGTTACAGACGGGGCTGGTGGACTTGCGAGGTCGGACATCCTTTTCGTGCTGGTGGTTAGAAGCAAAGTCGTAATGGGGGGTGGCTTGTGTGCCAATGTAAATACACCGTTCAAAGGTCCAATTCTCTGGCTACTTATAGGTGGCAGGTATGCCACGAAGTTGAAAAGCCCGATCCGGTCGTCTTGCCTCAGAAGGGTCCAATGAATGGCTTTGTTCCCCTAGCATTGTTGTTATGAGTATGAAATCCTTGCTGAGTTGAATCAATGCCAACCTTTTCCTCTTTATTTTCAATCGAACGCTTTGACGATGATTGAACCAGGGCCGGCCATTTATGCCTGAATCCTGGCACCTATCAACCATGGGGATCCACGCGACCATACATTGTGGGGTTCTTAGTGCGTTGAGCTTGATGTATAGTTTACAAGGCGCAGTTGAGTATGCGTTTTGAAAGGGAGAACATGAATTGTTGAAACTTGGAAATCAAATCGTTTGTTCTCGTTCCTTTGTATGGCGGTGTTTGTCATCGCCCTTGGGCATGAATCAATCTACCATCCCTCAAACCAAATACACCGAAGAAGGAGTTGGGAGGGTGGTTCTGAAGAATGCAATTGTTTTCCTGTAGCTTCTAGCCAAGCAGCTAGCTAAGTGAAAGCGCTCCGCGAGGCTCCTGTGCGATGAGAACTACTTAATCCGACCCGGAGTGGCAGCGACACAACATGATGTTAAGCACTTGTGAAGCTCCGCATTGAATCAATGAATCAATGATAGATCCAAGCTTCACTTTTTTGGGAAGTGGCTAGTCATTGGTAGTCAAGCTCCGTTGGAGAGAGAGACTTCGACTCCAACGTTCAGTCGGACTCGTGTGATCATGAAACCGGGCTTAGGCCCCAGGAACCAGCTCAGACCTCAGGTTCCGAGATAAAAATAACGCCCCTCGTGGATTCAATTAGTCCACCTCGTTTTTGACAATGGGAAAGGATGATAACCTTAATTGCCCGTTGATGGGATGACGGGGCCTATCCCCTTGCTCAGGGGATGAACGTGCGTGCCGCCAAGTACTTAATACAACGATGCTGGGAACAGAAGAGAATGAGCGCTTACACAGCACTCTTATACCCTTCAGAATGCCCGGGGAATAGATCCCTACCGCAGTTCTCTCTCAACCATTGACTACCATCCTTACCCTCGAACTAATTTGTCGAAGGAAACCCTCTGGCAGATATGAGCCTTTCGCCGGGACCATTTGGTGGTGAGCTCATTTGTCGTCCAATATGATAAGGTTTCAGGAGCTAACCTCTTTCCTCTACCAAACTCATTAAGTTCATGAACCAGGTGCAGGAGACCGGCCAGTCTTTCAGCGCAACGAGTCCCGGGCAAGTGGTGATTCGCCGTACGACGAGAATCTGAACCGCGACCGCAGGCCTTCAAGCGGAGGAAGATCCGAAGACGGTCGGCTCCTTCCTCCTCCATCTCCAAAGTCGAGTTCGGAGGAGAGGGTCCTGAAACTTGAACGGGAGCTGCAGGAGATGGAGGTGAGGGCGAAGCTCTGGCAGGAACAGGCAAACGACTCCCGGATTCAATGGGTCACATCTTTGACGGAAGCCGGGATACTCAAGAGGGACCTCGAGGCGGCGAAAGAACGGGTGCGACAGCTCGAAGCCTCGGCGAGTCAGCCCTCAAGTAGCGCCAGCTCTTTGAAGCGGACTTCCCTCAAGGAACCGGAACAGAAACTTGCCATGAGTAAGATCGATCAGCATATTCTGGAGTCACTACAAGTTCGAGAGATTGCATTGATGGACGAGGTGAAGGTGCTGCAGGACGAATTGGAGGCGGTGAAGCAGCAGTTGTGGGATGCCGAGCAGGCGTCGAGTGAAGCCAGGCTGCTCAAACAGCAACTTGAGTCGACTCGGGAAAGACTACGGCTTTTCGAAGAAACTCAGGACGGTTTAGCGGAGAATCACTGGTCGACAGGGTCGAATCGAAGCATCTACCAGGAACGTCGGTCTAGTGTCGATACCACCATTTCGTCGACAACAGGGTCCCGCGCGCAACTGCTCGCCCAGGAGGAGGAGCTCAGGGCCACGAAGCGGGAGTTATCGATCGTGAAACAGCAGCTCAACGACGCCGTCACTTTGGCCAGCAGTCAAACAAGGCTTGGTGAACTCCAAATCGCTGGAGGCTCACAAACGTTCCTGGCGCAGCCAGGCAATTCTTCCGGGGTTGATGTTATTCAGAAGATTAGCGCCGTCAATGAAGAGATCTTCCAGGTTGCCGCCTACCTTGGGGAAGTTCTATATTACGAGGTTCTTACGCCAGGGGGGAATAGGCAGGAGCACAGACAGAGGGCCATCAATGCGTCGTATGAGGGTGCACGGAATTTGCTTGGGGACAAGTTGGCGAACACATTGGCCCAGGCGTCGGTGAAAGAACCCAAGGACGAAATCAATCCACTCCTTGTGCAAATCGTCATGCAGATCGCCTTAACGAACTGGTGCGGGATTCTAGGACGAAGATGGACTTCGTACACGAAGGTGGACAGGGAGTCAAGTGGCGGGGGAGATAGAAGGGATCAGACCAGAGACAACACGGGCGTGTCAACCCAAGCGGATTACGACAACTTTATTTCTCAGCTGTATGATAGAATTCGCGACGAAGGTAAGTATCTGTTTGAGTCTCACGGACGATACATGTCACTAAACGTTCTCACCTATTGCATTTCCAGAGGATCAAGACGTCGCGGGTCACTGGCGCTCAATCACCAGAGCCCACGTTCCCTTCTCAACGACCGGGTGGGATCGGTCATTGATGTCGGGCATTTGCTCGGTCATGGTTGCCTGTGGATGGGTAACACGCTCAGACGCAGAGCTCGTTCAGATCAAGAACCGGCTTTCTTCCATTTTCAGACCCCTCCTCGACCTCCGCAAGGCAACAGGTCAAGAAATCACCTCTTGCGACGTCCATATCGCGCTGGTCCGACCCGGGGAGACTCTCAACCCAGCCTACATGGAAGACGCATACCCAGGTGAACGGGGTCCTAAACCCAAGAGGAAGAATAGTGGCGGGGCAAACTTGGTGGCAGGAACAACGGGACTGGGGTTGCAAAGACTTGCAGTGCGGAGGTTGAAGGCAGGGAGAGAGCAGAGACAGTCGGAAACACTTTTGGCACTGCCCAAGGTCGTACTCGAGAAGACAATCTCGGAGGCGCTAGAGTCCGCTCCTCCTCCGGGCAAGAAGAAGCCGGAGAAGAGGAATACTAGTGGAAGTATCGGATCCAGAGGCCCTGGAGTCTTTACGGTTATGTTTGGTGTCTGAAACCTCTCTATGTCGTGCTGGTCTTCTGCTTCTCGAACGGTATCGGTGAAGATATGGACGATATTTATGTACCACGAGTTTTTCGTCGAAATGTAAAGCAGATATCTTGACCCAGTGGCGGTCTGTACACAAGAATTTGCGAGTAGCCTGTGAGACGGTCCCATCGGTACGCACAGAGAGCAACTTGTGCGGTTGAAGAGCGAAAAGACTAAGTTTGGTTTGATTTCGTCGGTCGGTGTATGTCCTTATTTACCAATCGGCACGGTCTGCGGCGCGGCCGTGCCGAAAGGGTATATCTATAGGCCCGTAACTTTAACGTCAACCTTCTCCATCCAACCTAGTGCGCTGCCTGGCCTGCGGGACGATGGCACAGGTCAACCAAGCGCCCTCACCGTCGTCGTCGTCCCATACAGCAACGACCGACCACCAAAATCTCCAGGTTATGTTCTCAACGGGGACCATAGACTCTACCACGACGTTTTCTTCAGCTATGAGATTGGAGATTCAAGCGCTCCGGGCGAGATGTTCTAGGCTTCAAACTGAAAGGGACAGATTCAAAGACGCTCTGTGGAATCTTAGAGCAGAGTTCTCGACGCTTCAGACACATGCAGAGGGGTTGGAGTTGGAGAATGCAGAGTTGAGAGAAGGGATGTCGCCAATGTCAACGGAGGGGTGGAGGTTCGGCCATGCTATTGCTCTCGTGAGTCATGTTCGGATTAGGATGGGTGGTTGATATTTTTCATTTACCCAAAGCTAATTCTATTTGTCTTTTCTGTTTTGGGTGGGATGTAGGAACCATCGAACCGTTCGATGCCTATGCAAGAAGCCACACCAGCCTCCATCTCGAATGTAGGCTCGCAGTTCCTAACACTAAGTTCTGTCGCACCGTCGACATCCTCTGTTGACTATATCCCGACTATCACGACCCAAGAATCACCCAACGTTCCGTTGGTGGGCGTTGCACCTGAGTCTCAACAGCAACCCGACCATAACCTCCAACATGCTCATGCACTCCCTGACGGTCGGTCGGGCTCGCCGTTGGCTGGGCCATCCACAGCATCTTATGTTGAAAACTCCACGAGGGTGTCTTTCGTAGAACCTCTCCGAGAGATTGAAATCTCGGGAGGGGATGTTGGTGACACTGCGGGTGTTGATGGACCGCCACCCATCTACCGCATCGGTCCTCCACGGTCAAAATCTAAAGTGTGTTTTTCTTTCTCAAATATTGCTTGGTCTTAAAAGGTTTGGACTTCCTGATTGACGTACTTGCCCAGAACAAGAAGGGTAAAAGAAAGGAGACGGAAGGCAAGCAAAAGGACGTTGAGTCTTCCACCGTACGTCTCTCCTTCTCCTTCGCTCGATTCTGCTGCATACGAGCGTCTACTTGACCATGAGTATCCCTTTTCAGGCTAGTCACAGCGGAGAGTTTTCGTCTACCGGCACCACTAGATCCAAACGCTCCCGTCGTGACGATTCAGAACATGATAGGTCTACGACACATACCTCGGTCATATCATCATCGTCAGGGCACAAGCGTATCCGAATGGACGATGCTAGCTCGGCATCCCCCACCATGAAGACCAAAGCAACTGCTATGCCCAAAGATCTTCGTTCAATGATTTCACTTCCGGAGGATGCATCTGTAAGTGTAGGACGAAGGACTCTCTGATTCGAGAACGAAAGCGGCATCGCTGACTTGGGGTTATTTTATTCTGTTTATTTTTTTGCTCCGTAGTCAGACCTCCGTGCCAAGTTCGATTCTTTGATGCAACCACAACCTAGCCCACACCGTTTCAGAGAGTTGATTCCACCTCCACCGCCCCCTGCGGAGACTGAGCCTGCAATCAAGGGACAACTGGAGGGAGCGGTCTCTGAGCCCCAACAGGGGATTCGTACGTCTCCTTCACCAGCTGAGAGTTTGGCTTTAGAGCCAGCACAACGAACCACGGAGGGAGGAGAAGATGCTCCTTCTGGTGCACCCGCACCGCAACTGCAAAAAGCAAAACCTCGTAACCCCTCCCCATTATCACCACCCAAACAACAACCCCACTCCCACTCTCAACCTCAGACGAAAACCGAATTCGAATCCATCTCAGCTCCTCTTCCACGTCGCTCATCTTCAAGGAGAGCCTCCGCTGCGCCGAGCGTAGTAAGCACCCGGAGTACAAGGTCGAGGTCGTCGATGGGGAGTGGTGATACCAGGGGTCAGAGGGTCAAGACGCATTGGGATCCGAGTACGGGAAGGAGGATCCAGATTGGGGGTGGGACTTCGACTGGGAGGGGAGGTCAGAAGGAGGGTGCGGGTGGTTCGGCGGAGAAGAAGAGGTTGGTTATTTCGATTAGGCCGAAAGGGTCGAGGGGGGTTAGGAAGTGAGTCGTGCTGTGGATGATGTACCGCGAGATAAGGTTGAACTCCAAGCGTTGATATCATGTTAAACCTACACATGACTGTGGAAGGAGAGAGAGTAGTATTGCTACAGAGAGAGGGAAGTCTCTGTGTTTTCGGAAAACATAAATTTTAGCCAAAGAGTCTCCCAAGGAAACCACATATCTGTCTACTGCACCCGGGGCACTGACCCTTTCCTTTTTCCTGTCAAATTTAAAGTTTGCCGGAGGCGGCGGCGGCTCCAAGATCTCATTCATCGTCTTTTCGAGAACGACTTTGGGCATCGACAAGATCTACGCATGCCTCTGCACTCCACCGTCCTTTGCCCTTTCCATCATAATCTTCTGCAACCCCCATGCATTGGTATCACTGACTGGCTCCGAGGGGGTATCATTGTCGTTCTCGCTCTTGGACAGAGACCACGGCCCATCTGCAGATACACCTTCAATGTACGCATCGCCGTTCCAGCCCCCAAGATGTCCCCAACACCGAGGAAGCACGTTTGTGTCGCACCATTGACAGAGCCTTGTTCCGCCGAACGTTGTAAATTTATACCTTCTGATTCTTCTCGCTCTACTTGCTGTTCACTGTCAACTCAATCTATTGATACGAACGTAAATGGCCAAGGTCCGGGGAGGATCGGATGTTGCCACTTAGTGACTAGGTCCTGGTATCAACGCTCCGAGATGTTCATCTTGGGCTCTCTCTCTGCTGATGGCTTCGGGCGTCTAAACGCCCTACTTCGGGCCTGGGACGTCTCTGCTCTCCCCCCTCATCATCATTCCACTCCCTCCACGATGTCCCAAACGTCGAACGAACACGGTCGCTGGGACCACACTTCCCGCCGACACAGCGGCAGATCGACCGTTGATAGAGGCCCCGCCAACGTCGTACGTTCAGGCGGTGGGCCATACAACTTTGATCATGCCTCAACGTATTCAACTTCAACTTCCTCCCCCCCTGTGGGCGCCTTGACTCCCCAAGGCCATGAAATCCTGCGCGCAATCCCTCAATCTCAGAGTACAAGTCATCTAAGCGGGTACTTATTGACGCCCAGTGATCAAGCCAGTCCTCACCGCCATCACACCCGATCGGGACCATCGCAGCTACCCCAAGACTATCCACTTGCATGGGGGCCCCGTAGTCGCCTCACGCCGAGTGCCAGCGGCCAATCTGGACCATCTGAATTTATTAATCGTCCGACACAAGTCCCCAACCTCTTCCTCCCTGAGAGCGGCGATTCACCTCCCCAATTCCTTCAGATCCCTCATCCCGGGCGTCCGAGCAGAAGCGAGGATAACGTCCTCGAATCCTTGCATTCTACTCGGCCCTCTGTACCCTACAGCGGAGACCTGGCTCGACAACACTCATACCAGTCACTCCCACCGGCAGGACCTCCATCGCAGCTCTATGACCACACGGTGGCAGTACCGAGAACACAGGAGACTACAGCATCGTTCCTAACCGGTGCCAGTGGTTTCAGGATGCGCGATATACACTATCACGAAGCTCCTCATCCGCCTGCGGAGCGAGGTGACCCGGGTGCGGGTGGCAGTTCGATCGATGGTACGTCAATTAGCTAGGTGGTGGACGAGGATCTTATTCAAGTATGCTCTGGTCCAGGCTGGGAACAGCTGCTGCAGAAAACTGCGCCCAATGCGCTCCATAATTCCAAGGCTCGTTTCGACCCACCAAAGTGCGATGAAGACACCCGTGTCGAGGTCACCAGCGAGCTCATGGAATGGCTCCAGGATCGCAGCGCCCCTCAACGTCTTTTGTGCATGACGGGAGCCGCTGGTTCGGGTAAATCCTGCTTGCAGCAGACGGCGGCCGAGAAATGCGGCAGTAGCAACATCCTCGCCGCGTCCTTCTTCCTTTCAGCTCAAGATGCAACCCGTAACACCATCGACCCAATCATCCCCACCATTGCGTACCAGTTGGGCCGAGAAAACTCGACTTTGAAACGGTTTATCAAGACTGCGATCGAGAAGGATTCCTTGATCTTCCATCAGTCACTTGTGGCCCAAATGACCGCTCTCATTGTACGCCCTGTGGAGGATCTCGGGGCCACGGGCGCCGATCTCAAGAGCCTTCCGTATGTCATCTTGATAGACGGGCTCGACGAAGCCAAGGGCGAAGACCGGCAAGCAGAACTCTTGACCGCAATCAGGCAGTGCCTCCTGACTCCCGACCTCCCCTTTCGCATTTTCATCGCTAGCCGGCCAGAATGGGCGATCTACACGGCTCTGCAGCCCGGCGGTCATCTCCGCGATATGGCATACCGCATTCAACTCAGCGACAAGTACAACGCCTCTGCAGACATGCGTCGATATCTCCAAAGGAGATTTGAAGCCATCGGCGTACGGATCAATGATCCCCACTGGTTCAGCCAGGCCAACATCGAAACCCTCGTCAAAGCTGGGTCGGGGCAGTTCATCTACGTCGCCACGGTCTACAAGTACATCTCTGCGCGCCGAACTACCCCTAGGGCGAGGCTGGACGCTGTTCTCACCTGGACGCCACGTGAGGGGCAGACGATAAGGCCATTTGAAGCGCTTGATGTCCTGTATCACAGCATCTTGTCGGACGCCAAGGAGGCATACGAAGCTGTTGATACCCATGAAGGACGCGACTTTGTTTTGCTGTTCAGGGTTTACCATGTCAATATCGGTGGATTTCAGACATCTGGCACTACCTCTCAATATCCGGAAGATCTTCTCTCTGTGCTGCTATGCTCGGAAGCGCAAGCTGAAGAAACTCTCATCTCGGACCTCCGTTCCCTGGTGGCTCTCAAAATGGATGAGCGTGGCAAAACTCGTTTGCACTTGTATCATAAATCCTTCTCCGACTTTTTGGAAGAACCAAGTCGTGCAAAAGACTTGTTTGTACCGGAATCTCGGGTTTATGTGCACCTTGCAAAGTGCATGATGCGATATATCATCGAATGTCCGTTGAACTTTAACTCCCGTGCGTCATCGCTGGTTCCTTTTTACTACTTGAGCGGAATTATAACCCTCTGTTTTTAGTACCAACCAAGTGGGAGGATGTTTCTCTCTCGGAGCTTCATAGGCATTGCCTGTGGTGTGCCGTCAGAGACCTGCCGCGTTTCTTGGCGAACCGTATGGTGACTGCCCTTGACGATGAAGTCGTTGGCTTCACCCAGAAGGGCGGGTGGCAGAAAGTCGACAAGGTGTTCCTTCTGGTAAGGAAGGCATATCCTATACCACGATCATGGCTTCCAAGTATTCATCGAGTTTCTGACATGGTGAAGGTGAGTTAATCGACCTTGTGTGTCGAGGCAGGCTCTGATATTGGTCATGGTCTATGTTGTGTTTTTAGGATCGAGATCCAGAGGCTGCTGCTGTTATTAAGAAATTATCCACAAAGTGGGAGCAGTGCCTCAAGAGGATGAGAGGGTATTAAAAACTAAATTTGATTCCCAAGCAAGCCTCCTCTCCTCTTGCTTTCACCATCTAATTTGGCGCACAGTCAGACCAACCTTCCACTTAGTATTTAGTCCCCACACCTCATCTCTCTACAAACAGGCCATGTCGGAGCAGAAGCTGTGATTACTTATCTCGGTAGTACATGTTGTGAGCATATTCAACATAAACATGGCTGTGGAATGACAGTATTACAGAGAGGGAAGTCTGCGTGTTTCCGAGGATATCTGAATCGATCTACGGGGCTTTTGGAAAACGTATTTTGGACTCGGAAGGCGCCTCATTCCTTTTAGCCAAACAGTCTCCCAAGGAAGACACCATATCTGTCTCCTGCACCCGAGGCACTGACCCTTTCCTTCTTCCTTGCCGGAGGTGGGGGAGGCTCCAGAAGCTCTTTCATCGTCTTTTCAAGGACGACCTTGGGCATCGACAAAATCTCCGCATGCCTCTGCACTCTCCCGTCCTCTGCCCTTTCCATCACAATTTTCTGCAGGCCCAATGCACTTGTATTACTGACCGGTTCCGAGCGGGTATCATTGTCGTTCCGAGTCTCGCTCTTGGATAAAGACCTCCGCAGCCCATCCGCGAATACATCTTCCATGTACGATGGATCAAACGGCTGGCCGTACCTGATAATCCCAATCTCAAGGTCCACAGAACCCACGTCCTGACCCGTTGCTTTGCGCAGGTCGAGTAGGCTATTGAAGATGTTCGGGAAACGTTTCTTGATCTGGGTGAACGTGTCTGGCTGTACCGTCGGAGAACCTGAACTTGAAGTATTATCATTATGGTTGGAATGGGAGCGGGTAGACCAACCGGCGACGGCCATGATGGAGCGGATGGTCGTGGTTAAGAGGTCGTCCCATCCATTCGTGGAGAAGGGGAGGTGCGATAGTGTGAGTGAGCGCCAGCGACCTGCTGTGGATGGGTCCTCTTATGGTTGGCGGGAACTTCAAGGCTCAAATTTTCCCGCGCGCGCGTCTCTCGTTGCTCACCACACATCATGATCGCAGTTGAATTCACTGGTAGTACACGAATGTATTTTAAGGTGGATGTTACTTCTAAATACCGTGAGGGAGGTGGATCAGCATGACAGAATATATGGCCCAGACCTGTCTCAAGTCTGATAAGTTGGGCCTACCGATGGCATCATATGCCTCTTCCGCCAGTAGGAGAAAGCCCGGGTCAACAAAGCGCATGGAATCATCGCGACAAGTGGGAATGTTGCCTCTCAATGCTTCGATGGCGGGCTTGTTCACTTCAATGTAGCACTTGGTGGCGCATGTAGGATCTGGTGCAATGAATGCATGGCGAGGGGTCGATCCTGACATGTTGGGCTTCCGTTTCTGAGACCTGATTTTGTGGTTATTCCAGTACTCGGCAAAACGGTCAAGCTGTAGTTGTAGTGCCTGCGGCCAAATCCAATTGAAAAGAGACCTGGTCCGGTCAACTCAAAGGGACGGGTGAACAAAAGAAGAACTCACTGATGAACAGGGTCACTCGGGTTATAGATTCCGTTCTGGTAACCCGATATAATCATCTCCTTGATATTGAGGCCACACGTCTCAGAAAACCAGTGCCAAAGCCCCTCGATAGGCGTGTTATGAACGCTCTTGAGCTGGAGAACTGGTGGAGACTGAGTAACGTCGATATCGGGTGCATAAGCACTCCTGGAACGTAGAAGATAAGTTTCCGATCGGGGCCATTTGAACACAAAAGAACCTTACCGCAATCCGGTTTGGTAAGCAAAGAGATAGCTGATTTCGCTCCCTTTGTCGGTGACCATGGTGACGGGAATATCTTAGATGAGCCAAGTAAGCACGGCGGTCAATAGAACACTAAGAGTATGAGACCACGCACGGTTAAACTTGTCGACCATATCTAGATAAACGTGTCCAATTGTGTCGGCCAATCGATTGTTTGGAACAACTACCAGGTGTAATAAAAAGGAGGACCATTGGTCCTTTATTCCGTAGATGTTGAGACCAACACCACCCATTCCTAGTGCCTGAGCATTGAGCTTCTCATGACCGTCTGCGTGATATTGCCAACCCGGTCCAGGGGCACAGAGAGGTGTCCGCTTGATGCGATTTGCGCCTGGGAAGCGATTTTGTAGCCCTTCTGGTGCGTGTTGTGCCAGAATCTTGCGAATGAGGTCTCTAGTTGAAGGATGTATACGCGTGAGACGATGAGATTGGAGCAAGCTCTGGTGGGTCAAACTCACCGCGGAATCATGACCCCCTCGTTTGCGAGTAGGGACCCGATTGTTCCGGTTCCATTCCTTTGATTAGTGTCTTGTGCAACCTTCTCCAGAACATAGGATGTAGCTACGTCCTCTTGTGGCTTCCGAACGCTTGGTGTGCCGAATTTTTGCTGTAGTCCGTAAAGTGTTGATTTTCTAAAATTAAAGTTCGAGCGCCGGTGAGCATCAATCAAGGTATATACTACTCTGAGAGCGAGGCTACGTACGAAATGTGACACTGGTGTTCAGCTGCTAAGCGCGCAAGCTTCTCCTCACTGCTAAGCCTCTCCCGAGCATATTGCTCGAGTGCAGCTTTGAGAACATCAACTGGAGGATCTGCAGTCGATGAAATCAGGAGACCGGCATGGTTCTTTATGGTAAAAGCATACAATTCTTGTCGCCATGTCCGTTATGGCCCTGAATGTTATTGTTGACCATGGTTGCGAGGCGAGAGTGATTGCAAAATTGCTGAAGAGCACCTCGATTAAATACCACAAGGGACTCAAAGCTCGGTGATCGGAGCTAGGTCCACTATTGAGCTCGACTTTTAGCCGTGACAGGAATGTACTATAACAGAGGTCTATTGACAGATAGTGTAAGAATCCCGATAAAGAAGCTGCCAATAACACTTTTGGTGACAGCTTCTGCCAATGAAACAAGAAAGGTAAATCCATCAGACTATCAGTACTTCAGTCGTCGTCTCCGCCGTCTTCCGAATCGCTGTAATCCTCAACCTCATCGGTGATAGGACCTAAAGAAAGTCCACGACAAATATAGTTACACTGATGCTCGGCCAGAAACTTCTTGATCCCCTTCTCTCCGTAATCACCAATGCCGCTGTCCCTATAATTGTACAAGTTATTAACGACGTAAAGAATGTCTACCAATGAAGAACGCACTGATTGAGGGTGTGGGTCATCGGATCAAAAAGTATCAAAGTGTCTGTGCCATCGATGGTCATGTATGATCCTTCAGGATGACTATTAGAGGAGAAGCAAAAAAATAGTGCATGCTGCTTACCTTGCATGTCCGAGTAGACTTCAGTTTTCCGCGTAAAAATGTAGATCCAGTGGCATAAAGCCGAGATCGTCATCCCAACCTTGTCGTTCCGCTCAGGATGACCAAGGGTTCCACAAAACTTCACAACTGAGCGAGTCCGCTTTGGCTCAACCAACCAGATGGCACCATCAACATCCCCCGAAGGGAAGCCTGACGGAGATGATGGTTGTCCAATTTCACGAACAAGGAATCCATCAGAAACCGAAATATCTGTGTATAGGAACACATCAGTCATTGGAAGACACAGTCAAAGCTGTTGCACGTACTATGATAGTGCTCGACCTGAACCTCATCAGAGCTTGCAGCAAAGAGGAACTCCTTGACAAGCCACTCTAGTACCTTGAGGCGGATTAATTCACACTCGAGAAGAGATTCATTTTCTTCGGCGGTCACGGCGCCGTTTTCGCCACCTGTAAAGAACCGCTTGGCAACATAGTTTTGATTGTCGCCTTCAATCTTGAGCTGTAAAATCTATTTCAATTCACTGGGACTTGTCAACGCAAATTTCTTGTCTTACCTCATGAACACGTTTGGTACGGCCAGCAGCAAAAACGGCGTGGTTGATGACTGCAATGGTGGGCATTGTTTCCTCCGGCCAAGAGATCTCCACTCGGCTATCAGCCTGAGACTGCACGCAGTCAGCTCGTTCAATCTCGACCCTGGTAGCTGAAGCCTTTTTCTTGTTGCTGTGGGTCGGAAGAAATGTAGACTCTGATTACATGAATTGTAAACTGTGAGTCATACTCTAAGAATAAAGAAGCAGATAATTACCCATTTGGATGCTTGGACGCTTCTGCCTTGCGGCGTTTGACTCAAGCACTGACTGAGTACCGCTTCGTTTGCGTGAAGCCCTTGTCCGCGTGGTGTTTGGATCCCCAAAGTCCGAACCTAGACCTCCGCCACAATGAACGAGCTCTGAGCGCTCGATAAACTGTCAGATGATCAGTAGTGAGCCAAATTACGCTACAATGCACTCAAGAAAGCTTACCGCAACTTTGTTGATGAACAATTCGAGACTGAGAACCGACTGCGCACGCGCGGCGGCAGAAGTGGCATGCTTCGATGGAGCAGGTTTGGGTTGCCCATAATACTCGCCCATCGGACCGGTGAGATACTGCATGCATATATCATTGATTGTACCTCCTTCGGTGTTACGCAAAAAGGTCTTATTTCCAGAGAAACGAAGTTCAACCTCAGCTCTAGTATCTGTTAGTGTGATGAAGCTCGTCGGGAAATGAGTCAACTTACTCGATCAAGTCCATTCCGTAGATCTTGCTCCAACGATGATTGACGTTTGCCAAGGCGTCATCAAAAACCTCTGTTTTGATACGTCAGCTTCAATTCCCGTTGTGGTTGAGCAAATTCAGAGCTGAGAGAGACTTACCAGACATGTAAGTTTCACGAGGAAAGGGCGTGCACCAGGACCCAAGATCAGTGTCAATGTTCTTGCTATCCTTTTTTGAGGAAGTTTTTACCCTACATGCAAACTTGCACATCACCTGGGTTCCGTTTGAGGTGACGGCCGCAGATGCGCTGCCGGAAAGTGGACCTCCAGGAGCAAAAGCAGGCGCAGGTTCCTTTGTCAATCGCGCAGTCATTGCATGCCCGCGGGCAACAGCGGCTGCATCCAAAGCGAGCTGTGCCTTATCAAGCGGAGCTGCGCCATAGGTTGACGTCAGAAAGGGAACGAAATTCAGAGAATCCGAGCAAGCTTACGCTGTGAAGACGGCTGCGTGTTCGAGGGACCACCGGCCAGCACGCAAGATCCACAGATATTGCCTCTCAAAAATCTCCAAGCTTTCCCACAAGCTCCACACTGCTTGAACGCCTAGAAATGAAATCAAGGGATGTATTTAGAAATCGAGCTATGGAGAATATGTATGGGGCACACCTGGTATTTGTTATAGTCTTCAGAACCCTCATCGAGAGTTGAAAGAGTCGCGCACTTTGCACAGAGCCCTTCCTCACGCTTGCGAGAAAACACTCCACCGCAGCCGAAGCCATCGCCAGTTTCACAGAGAGAGATCTTAGAACAAGTGTCAGCCATAGTCGGGACTGGAAAAGTAGCGGGTGGGCCTGCAGCTTCAAGCCGTCAATCTACAGCTTTTATAACATCTATTTCAGCCCGGTTTGTTGCAACTGGTAGGCCGCTGTTTCATTGTGGGTCCATTGCCCAGGTAAAATTGTGTCTGACTTCTCTGAACATCCGCTCGGATATTTCTCATGAGGTTTCCAGTGTAGAAAACACGACTCGCAAGATCGTGTTGTTTGTATCTTTTCTCGAAGCTAGCGGGAAGTATTGTTAGCGACACATCCATCGCCGACCACATCTAGAAGTAGAAGAACACAATCTTCGGTAGAGGAGACGTGCTCAGGTAGCATTTGTTCTAATAAGACAATAGCGCTCCTAGCCGTTAGAAGCATCCCTAGATAGCAAACCTTGTCTTCCATGTTCGAGACCACCTACTAGTGCAAGGTTTCAAGCACCATCTTTTGTACTTCGAAAGCCTATAGTAGTGGACCTTCCGTCTTTATTGGGTGTAAGAGCCGCTTTCCAAGGTCCCTCTTCTCAGTTACGTCCCGAATCCTCCACGTTCGAGGGTGCCTTGGCCAGTGAGTGCAGCTGCACCAACGGCATGGCCTCGTGGGACCTTCACTGCGGAAAGGCTATCCCTCTTGCATCTTACTTGCCCTTACTTTCCAGAAGCTTGTGCTCTGACATGAACATCTATATTAAAAGGTCTCTGCACATAACAGAGGTACGAAAACACTGGTTGTGTTGCGAGAAAGACGCGCGCGCGGGAAAATTTGAGCCTTGAAGTTCCCGCCAACCATAGTCCTCTACGAGCGAAGTTGAGTGGCCCGTGAAGTTGATGAGTACCCGTTAGATATTGAACTTGAGGAGTTGGACTTACGGCGATAACGAATATGATCATATAGCTCAGATAGGAACCTATTATGATCAGTCTGCTTCGATGCACTCTGGCGTTTTCTGCTAGACTCTATCGTTGCCTCCGGGTCCTCTTCCTCTTCAATCGTAGTTGCTGACTCGTGATACGAAGTCCACCTCCTCCCAAAAGCGCTACACCAATTCGTCAAAGCGATCTGCATGATAATCTGAACCAGGAGCGGGTTACTCTCCTCCACTGGCTCGTTCTCCGAGTGCCTCGACAGCGCATCTGTCAAGGTCTCTCCCAAGTACATAGTCGCGTATTTGTAGAATGGGGAACGAACGGCAGCTTGTCTGCGTTCTCGTCTACTCGTCCCGCCGGGCTCGCGATCGAGGACTTGGTAGACGAGCAGCTCCCCGAGGTACGCGCCCATCTTGAATATCTCGTCGTTGAGTGCGTTGAGCTTGTGCACGACGTCGGTGACTGTGAGGGTATCGGTATCCTTGGTCAAGAAGACTTGTGGTGCCGAAGACGCGCTTAGCCTCTTGAGTTCAAGTTTTCCTCTTTGTTCCGCTAGGCTGGTTGCGTCGTTTAATTGTTGCTTTACAGAAACCAACTCGGTATGTAATGATATAGAGTTGGGCTGCACCGTCGAGTCGTCCAACGATCGAATTGGATTGTCGGTTAGGGTATCCGAGTCCTGTGAGTGATCCTGGAAGTGGATGAGTTCGTGGTAGTGAGAAATGGGACGTGGGTCCATCGCTTTGACCAACTTGGCCTTTCCGGCCCTTTTGAACCCCCCTGGCATGCAGGGTTCTGCCAGTAGGTCGACGCCCGACTCTTGCGCCTCTATCTCTCGACTACCTTCAACAGGCGTAGTACCCGTCAAATTCTGTTCAATGGAAAGGGCAAGTTGAGTGAGCGCCCCTTGACAGTCTCTCAACACTCTGTCCTTGCTCTCTATAGTAACGTTGATTTGTTAGATTCCATCTCTCCTCTCCGTATCGTATCGGCGCAGTGTTACGTCCTTGTTTAACTCACCGATATCCATCCTCAGACTCTCGATAAGATGCTCTTGCCTTTCGTTCTCAGCTCGAATCCGAGCTACCTCTTCGCGTGCTTCTTCTTCTCGTTCTTTGAAGAGTCGGACTTGGGCTTGTGATTCCTCCGGTGCACGTCTGAGGGATACTACGCTCGAGTCCTCCTCGGGTACCACAGGTCCTGCTCCGGGCTCAAGATCCCGACGACGACCTGCTGAACGTATTTCGATTAGATTGTCGTTCAGGGAGATCCGGTCCTGCAGACGCGTACCAGTGTCCATCGAGTCGTGCTATCTTTGAATGACGATGATGGTAGCGTATTTCGGAATGAGTGGAATGGATTGTAGAGGGACTTTATATGGAGTGTTAGACGCCCAGTGCCCTATTTTGGTTTGGCGGGCTGTGCATAGCTAAGGACGAGAAAACAGCATCCAGTCTTCGGATAGATGCGATAGCTACTTTGCCCCTAAATCGATGACATCATCACAGCACACAGTTCTTTCTTCTGTCGTCTTCTCTCTTCTCGCCTTGAATTGGGACGAGCGACGCTCATATTGCAGCTAGCAGTCAGTTCGACTGCATTCAGCTGCCCGCCTCCCGGCCCGGTCTCAATTGAACCAATACGAACGAAGTTTCCCAAGCTAGCCTCCTTCCTCTCTTCCACCTTTCTCACTTGGTGCGGCACAGCGCCGCAGAACCAATCCTCGCTAGGTGCTTGGTCGATCCGAATCCCCACATCCATCCTTCTGCGAACAAGTCATGTCGGAGCAACTTGGAGCTGTTATTGCTTATCTCGGTACATGTTGTGAGTTCCTTCCCGCCCTAGTTGGCTGACTCCATGTCGACGATACTCACCGTCGTCGTCCTCCTCCCCAACCGCTCTCTACGCTCTCCTCCCCCACTCATCCTCTCAACAACACCCACACCCACACCATCTACGGGCCCGGCAGGTTGCTGCTGCTGCCTCCGCTCAGAATCCTTCGCAGACCACCTCCAATCCGGCTCCGAACTCCGCTCGCGACCTAAACGCGACCCGCGCGAACAAGCCGTCGATGATGAGTTTATGAAGAGGGATTATAGGAGGGACCCGTCAGGCCATTTTGTTAGTGTTGAGGCGAGGCCTTCGTTGATGGGTGTTACCGATAGTAGTACTAGTGGGAGTGGGTATAAAACGGGGAGTGGGAGTGGGAGTGGGAGTGGGGTGAAATTTGAGGGGGTGTCAGGTGGGGGGTAGGTGTTTTGACGTGGGGGTGGAGCTGCGGGTGGACTCTGAGCGTAGAGGATTAGGGTTGGGCGGGATGGAAGGCTACTCAACGCGCAAACTTGAATGCGAGTTTCCGCGTGCGCGTGGGGCCTAAGGGCTCCTGCTGGAGACTTGGGCCTCACCAAGCAAGGATGCATGTGCAAGCGGAGGAGGGAGTTCAAGCAAACCTATCTGGTCTCGCGATCTCAGCATCTATTCCATTCCCTCTTCGACTCTTCCCAAGCGGCTCGCCGACTACCTCGCCGGCGTCAGGGCGTGCACTCTGACATGATCTAGCGGACATGAAGCTGTTAGGTCATGGTCTGCACATTGGAAGGTGGTGTGCGAGGCGATCTTACCAAAGATTGGGTCGATGGTGTGAGAAGAGGAGCAGGGGAAGGGAAATCAGTGTTCAAGGGGACCTTGGGTTAACATCGTTTAATCTATATCACGTACAAATTGTAGTGTCATGTATACTGTCTGTTTTCACTGCGACTTTGCCCCGTTGTCAATGTGAAAGCCTGTCCGGTTGTGCATGAACGCCAAGCGCTGGCCGGTCCGGTGAGCGCCCAGCCTCGGAGCGGAACCGGTCCGCCCCACATTCGATCAATCGCAACCGAGCACTGCGGGGTGACCCACTCTTGACTTCCCGACTCGACGACTACCTCTGTTTTCCTCGGTCATTTGCATGGTATGTTAGCTCTCTCAGTTGGTCTTTCAGAGAGTACAAGACTTACTTACGTTCTATCCCCAGAGCACTCCTACGACCAATGCCAACGTTGCTGGATACACCGCTCTCACTGCCCACGACGACGACGACCACCATGCGAGTGGTGGTAGACGAGAGTCTGTAGAGACACGTAGCGTGGACTTGGAAGTTGAAGTTGAAGATGACCATGCTGCTTCGAGCTCCCAACCGCTACTTTCGTCAAGACCTCACCGCCCGTCTCGGTCAAGGGATTCGGGACGGGGACGGGGAGGACGGGTTACGAGACAAGTTGCGGCGGGGGGAACGTTAACTATCGACTCGGATGGGTCGTACGCTTATGCGTACGGACCGAAGGGCTTAGCTGGTCTTCGACATAATTATTATGCGCTCTTGTGTGCGTTCTTTGCTTCGATTGGGGGGTTGGAGTTTGGGTATGATCAGGGTGTGGTGAGTTTTGTTAAACGTTATTTCGATTTCTGCGAGGAACTAATAGGACCGCGTGTGTGTGAATGGAGATTGCGAATGTATTGGTTATGGAGGATTTTATGAAACGGTGGCCTATTACGCCTTTGCAAAAGGGAATCATGAGTACGTGCTCCTCTCTAGTAGTCGTCGTCCGTACCTCGAGGCTAACCGAACCGTATCCCTGAAGCTGCCGTCCTAGAACTAGGCGCACTAATAGGAGCTCTAAGTGCCGGAATACTCGCAGACAAATACTCAAGACGATACTCCATAATCGCCGCATGCCGTACGTCCCCCCCCTCCCCTCCCCCCTCCCCTTCTCCCCTTTCCCCCACTAACCTCCCATAACAGTAATATTTATCCTCGGCTCCTCCTTCCAAACCTTCGCCCACTCCCTCCCCCACCTCTTCATCGGGCGCGCAATAGGCGGGCTCGGCGTCGGCGCCCTAAGCATGCTCTCCCCACTCTACATGGCCGAAATCAGCCCTCCCGAACTCCGGGGGTCCCTCCTTGCACTCGAACAGCTCTCCATCGTCCTCGGAGTCGTGTTTGGGTTCTGGACAGGTTTTGTAACTAGGAACTTGGAAGGGTCGGCGAGTTGGAGGATCCCGTTGGGTGTGCAGATTGGGCCGGGGGTCGTGTTGGCGTTGGGGTGTTTGGTGTTGCCGCCTTCGCCGAGGTGGTTGGTGCTTAGGGGGAGGGAGGGGGAGGCGTTGAGGAGTTTGGCAAAGCTGAGGATGAGGCCGAGTCCGAGAGTTACGGCGGATAGAGAGGACGAAGATGAAGATGGGGATGGGGTGGACGAACTGTTGAAAATCGAGTTGTTGGAGATGCGCGTGGAGAACGAGTTGATTCGGAGGAGGTCCAGCGCAGAAGAAACGAGTGGGAAGAAGATGAGCGGGTTCGGGTCTGAACTTAGAGCGTGGGGCAGGTTGTTTAGCAAAGAGTATAGAGAGAGGACGTGGATTGGCGTTTTGATCATGTTCTTTCAACGTGAGTCCATCCATCCCTTCGATCGAATTTGGACTGATGGTTTATTTCTCTTGGTACGCAGAGTGGAGTGGGATTAATGCGTTGCTGTATTATGGCCCCACGCTCGTGCAAAGTATCGGTCTGGAAGGCGATACGGTCTCCCTCCTCGTATCAGGAGGCATAGGGATCGTCCAATTCTTAGCCGTCCTACCTGCGATTTTATACATCGATAGACTAGGTGCGTTCCTCAAGTCCTGTCTGCTTCGCGTTGTAAACTGATCGCCTTCTACTAACCTCTCGATGTAGGAAGGAAACCTTTGTTGAGATGTACGTAGTCCACCGGTCCTGCACTTTCTACATCCAAACTAACACCTCTGGATTCTAGTTGGGAGCGCGATGATGACCTTCGCACATCTCTCCATCGCCCTCCTCGTCATCCTATTCCAAGACGACTGGGAGAACCACCGAATGGCAGCTTGGGTCGCCGTAGGGTAAGTCCATCTATGCATTCATTCATTCGTTCATTCATCGATCTTGCTGATAAATCATGGTATGAACATATTTGTGGGCTTGTAGGGGCATATACACGTTCACAGCGGCGTACGGAAGTTCGTTTGGGCCTATCGGGTGGGTATTGCCTAGTGAGGTTTTCCCGCTTTCGATGAGGAGTCAGGGTGTGGCGTTGTCGACTGCTAGTAATTGGAGTAATAATTGTACGTCTGTACCCTCTTTTTGTCTCAATCTCACTCACTCACTCGGTCACTCACTCACTCCATGTTCCTTTTGCTCTGCACACTCGTATACGACATCCAAACCAAACCCAAACCAAACCCAACTTACGACAGTCCTAATCGGCCTCCTCACACCCGTCCTCATCACCTACTCCCCCTCAGCTACATTCGTCATCTTCGCCACATCATGTTTCGTAGCGTACCTGTGGTCGACGTACGTGGTACCTGAGACGGCGAACGTGTCGTTGGAGGAGATGGATGAGGTGTTTGAGTCGGGGGTTGGGAGAGAGGATAGGGAGGTTAAAGTGCAGGTGCGCATGCGTTTCATTTTTTTTTCGATTGGTGAAATGGTTTGCTGATGTTCGTTGGCGGCAGGTTGAAGTTGATTTGGGGTTGAGAGCGTTGGTTGAGGATCTGTATCGGGATTCGGTGGATACGTAGCTATAGATGGATTGGTTTGCGGTATTTATTTTATTATAGGACAGATAATTATTGGACGTTCGTTCGTTCATCCTACTACCCAAGACACAAAAAAACTATACAAATCGCCTGACACTAGTTCACTTACCCCGCTCTTCATTCATTCTACGCACGAGTTCCAAGGAGCTCAAGGAGCAAATCGAGGTTCTCAAGTCCACCTTCCGCCACCGCCTGCGTCTTCTTCTCCTGCGACGTCTTAATATGTGCCAGTGGGGTCCTCCTCGGTTCGCTCAACGCCTCCTCCAGGGTTTTTTCAAGTACCACTTTGGGCATAGACCAAACTTCTGCGATACCCTGCACCTCCCCTGTCAACGTTTTCTGCATTACGTGTCTTCCTAGTCCAATGCCGGTCGTTCCAACGACGAGAGGTTCCGCTGCTGCTTGTTGTGCTTCTCCTTCGTCATCATCATCATCGACTGTGGACCTCTGATCACGATCAGGATACGCATCCTCCATCCACGTCGTATCGAACGCGATACCAGGTTTGACAATGGCGATTTCGTAATCCGCTAAAATGATATCCTGGCCTGTTGCGTTTCGCAAGTCCTCGAGCAGTGGGAGGAACCGTGAGGCCAGTCGGGTTTCGAGTTGGGACTCGAGGTCGGTCACGTTGGGACGTGTTGTCCAACCTGCGATGTTCATTACAGCGTAGATTCCGACCAGTAAGGTGTCTTTCCAGGTTTGGGTGGAGAAGGGGGTGTAGGTCCGGGTGAGGGAGCGCCAGAGGCCTGAGGTGGCTTGGTCCTCTGGATTGTGAAAGTTCAGTTAGATACAAGTAGATATGAGTGTGTGGTGCGAGCTGCTTACCGTTGTCGCGGATTCGGTTGTGGAGTTGGGAGAGGAAGGTGTTGTAGTCTGGGTGGGACTCTCGTTTCTCGTGTTCAGTTGACAAGTCATCGCTGGCCGCGTCGGGAAGTGAGACCCATCTGCGTGTGAGGGTGCGAGCTTGGTTGGTCAAGGCGATTTGCATCGCGATTTGGATTAGGAGTGGGTTACTTCTCTCCACCGGAACCTTTTGCGTTTCTTCCCCTAAATCGTCTTTCGCCTCTATGTTTTCCCCTTCCGCGGGGTGCCTCATCGACGCCTGTGCCAACCTATTCGCCAACTCATCGCCCAACATATTCTTAGCATCCTCTTCCACCTCCACAATCACAGTTTCCCTATTCTCCTGTCGGTCCATCGCTGATGCAAACTCTTGGTTGACGATCACATCCGAAAGGTACGCCGCACACTCGAAGATCTCCTGGTTCACTGTATCAACGAGGCGCTTGATATCCGTCGCAGCGCGTTTATCAACCGGTACGGATGTAGAATCCTCGAGCTCCCTCCTTCGAGCTTCGGCCAAGTTGACTGCTGCGCTCAACCGCCCCTTCACACCTTGCAACTGGGATTGCAGATCCTGAACGCGCAAATAAGCCGTTTGCCGAGCGTTCGCAAGTTCCGTCGTAAGAGACTCGATCGTCGCTCGCAAGAACGTTTCTTTAGATCGGGAAGTCTCTTCGAGTACGCGAAGACCCTCCCGAGTAGATTCTAATTGGGCATTAAGGAGGAGAAGGTCAGCTTGCGAATCACCCATCGACTCGTCGGCGTCGCTTAATCGGATGTTGGCAATCGCCACTTCGTCTTTGGCTGCGTTCAAGGCCTCCCAGAGCTCTGTGATGCGGGTTTGGGAGGTGGTTTTGACTTGGAGGAGTTCGTCGGTGAGGGCTTCGAGGGCTTCGACTTCGACGACGCCGCTAACGGAGGTACCCTTGGACTCTTCGATCTCGCGGAGTTTTGCTGTGGTAGACTCTAGATCTCGTTTGAGGATACTGTTCTCGGCCATGGATTGGACGAGCTGAGAAAGCGTTTCGTCGGCTTGTGAGCGCCAGACTTTGGCCTTCATCTCAGCTTCTTGGAGGTCCCGCCGAAGTTGAGAGATCGTGGCCTCATCCGAGTTGTTTTCTGGTGTTAGAGGATTGGGATCGCGAATTTGGGCGGATCGTGACGTAGATGTGTTTTGAGCAGGCTCTGGAAGTGATTCCTGTACAATCGATGCTTGAGACTCTTCAGTTGCCAGCTCATTGACGTCAGCCTCGTTGGCGCCCGCGCCTGGTCGCGTGCGGATTTGTGAATGCCTGCGATCTCATCCAAGCCGAGGATTGCCCTTACCTGCATGGAGCGGCTGCTCCTCTGGGGGCAGAATGTCTAGCTTCATTAACGATCCGATCGAAAACACAAGGTCAGAGACGGAAAGAGGGAGAGGGCGAAGTGCTGTGAACTCTTCCGACACTTATGTACGGGCTGATTGAACCTAAGGCTGTGAACCTCGATTCCTGCCTTCCCGCCGCTTCTAAGCTGTTGTCATAGCTTCATCCCCTCTTTTATGTAAAGCGCTCACTGTACAAGGGCCGATCGATGGTTTCGAAGAGCACTTAAGCGCCCTGCTTGACCGTATCTGGTTTAAGTCTACTTGGACTTCGAACCCTTGAACAGCACTTGGAGTAAATTGATAGTAACCACGTCCCGGGAGGGCGCTGTTGTAAAATTTGCGAAGGCTAGACCGGTTACATCCAGTGGTGTTGGGGCAGATTTTTTCAAGCACGGCCTTCATGCTTCGTCAACACACAAGGAGACTTGTACATGAAAGCTTGAACAAATGCCAGTCGGGCCGCCCCGATATCAGCGCTCGGGAGTGCCCGTGATGCGCCGGTTTATGACGCCATCAGTCAAGATGGCCCTTCCTCTCCGCCACCATGTCTGGCGCCCAGAAACGATCTGGTGTAGAGCTCACAGTGGCGGTGCTGGCCCTCAAGAATTTAGTGGAGAAGCAGCGCCAGGATCTGGCTTTGCAAGGCGTTTCGGAGGACGAGGTGGAGAATGCAGCAGAGCTCAATCAGCTGGAAATCGCGCTTCGATTCCTGCAATCCAAAGTTGACGACTCACAGGTTCGTGCAACTACAGTAGGAATGCATCCATTTTGACACATTGAACCAGGCCTATTCGTTCTCCGGCGTGGCTGAGGATCATCTAGTGAAGATGGGAATTTCCTGTTCTGGTTTACTCGAATTGAAACCAGACGCCGTCGCTCGTTCGGTCGAGGCCGACGCTCTTGGAGGGGATGGACTTTGGTCTGCGGACAGGTTGTATCGCCACCTTCAGTTCCTTGACGGTCTCGTTCCACAAAGAGTACGTTGTTGTAAATTCCTGCATCGTCGCGGACAGTAGGCTCACCGTCCCTGTAGAATGAAGCTTCAGCGCGTCCGTGGATCGATGCTTACTTCTATCGCGTTGCTACCATGACGCGAAGCAGCTCGAATATGGTCCTAAATGTTGAACAGGTTGTCCCGTCTGTCCCCATGTCGGGCCAAAGCCTACCACCCCTGTCCGGCTATGTTGGCTGGACGGCCATAGCGACCACTGCGGAAAAGTCCAGTGCGCTTCCGTCTTCTGTTTCCTGACTGCTCACCCTGAACACCCCCGCAGAGCTGTTCTTGCGGAGACCTTCCCTCCGAGACTTAGAATCGGAGGATTCTGTGTTCTTCGTTTCAGAAGCCAAAGGGCCCAACAAGGATCTTGTAACACACATTCCTCAGGCGTTGTTTGAGATGTGTGGGTGCGCAAGGCTTGCAGGGTAACAATGCCCTTTATTATTGTGCCTCTGTTCTTTTTCCTCATTCGAGCGTACACAGGAAAACCTCAATCCGCGGCGCTGTAACCAACGGCGTCGAGTGGATATTCCTCATTCTCACACTGGGCAACAGCGGCGGTGGAACATACATCCAGTCCGACATTGTTCACAACATTCCAACCTTTACGAAAGGGGTGTCTGCGCAGGGAACCTCCTTGATATCCTCAATCATTGCATATTGGGTATGTCGCATCACATGCTTGTGCTCGCTTTGCAAGCCCAACTGATGTGTCTTGTCGTCTGGGTTAGATGATACACAGTCATGAAGAGTTCAACGCCGACAGCGATTACTTTACTTATGCTTAGAACCCACAAAGTCTCGATACCTCGTTTTCGGCCAGTCTTCCTAGACACCAAGTCTTTTGAGTAAGAAGAGGAGCTTTATTGTCGGTCCCGACGCTGCCCCAGCCTTCTCTCCGTCCCTGAATTCGCGCGCCATGTCAGGACTCAGCTTCTCCGAACACAGTGCATATTTGATTTCTGTGTATCGGTGGCTCTGGCATACCACTGAACCATAGCACGATTCCGAATTTCCAAGGACCTTGGTGGTCGTGGATTTGTTTGCAGTAAAGGGTTCCGCAGATGAACGTTAGTCGTGACCCCTATCTTGGAGTCACAACACGGCCTTCTACTATGTGTGCTATCTATTACGGTGACACTACGTGGCCCGAAGTGAGAGTTCGCTGCGAGTGCTACTGAGCGACTTCGAGCCCTTGACAGGTTCCAACGCCTCCTTGATCGTCTGTTCAAGGACAACCTTAGGCATGAATAAGATCCTTGCATACCTTTGCACTCCACCTCGCTTCTGCTTCTTCGCTATGACCTCCTCTAATCCAAGCCCACATGTATTGATGACCTGCTCGGGGGCGCTCTGCTTGGCCTTTGACGAAGTGCTCCTATCAGCGTATGCATCTTCCATGTACGACTGATTGAAGATTTGGCCTGGCTGTACTTTAGCCAGAGCCACGTCTGTAGAGGTCAAGTCACCCATTGCTTTGCGCAGGTCGAGGATGGGTTTGAATAGGGAATCGACGCGTTTCTCTACCTGAACCACGTCTTCTTTAGAACGAGTAGCCCATCCAGCGATTCGCATAATCGAGCCAACGGTCGTCATCAAGTGATGTTTCCATCCAGTCGTGGAGAATAGGAGATGGGATCTAGTAAGTGACCGCCAGTCACTTGCAACAGCTTGGCTTTCTGTGAAGCGCCGGTCAACACCAGAGTGGATAGAACGGTTGGGAATAGAACATACCATTGGCACGAATCCTATCATACAGCTCGGATATGAATTTATCGCGTTCTATTTGTTGAAGAACATTGGATTCGGCGCCACGAGACTCCAAATTCGTCCTGGTTTCATGGTCACTTGCTTTCTCGTCGACATCTTCATAGAACGAAGTCCATCTACTACCAAGAGCACCGCACTCGTTCGTCAACGCGATCTTCATGACCATCCGCACCAGGAGCGGGTTACTCTCCTCCTTCAGCTCAGCCAACGAGTTTTGAACTAACAAATCGGCCAAGGCTTCCCCCAAGCTATGCGACGCGCAATCGTACGAAGACTTGATCAATGCCTCCCTGTACTTCTGCCTATCCTTCGCAGGGTCGACAACTTCGTAAATGAACGATTTCCCAAAGTATGCAGCCAAGTGGAAGATCTCCGCGTTGAGCAAGTCGACCTTTTGCATAACATCCGTCACGGAGAGACTCGGATTGGCTGTGCTCCTTGAAAGACCAACTTCGTCGCCCTTGTCCTTGGCCCTTAGACTTCGTCCCTCTGTGGACAGGTCCTTATCGCCGGAGCCCAATTGCGAGCTTGATATCGTCTTCATTTCTTTATCTTCTTGCTTGGTCAGTTGATCGTTGCGTTCTGTGTTCGTCAGATTCTGTTCGATGTCAACGGTGACTTGGGTGAGCGCCTTCTGACAATTTCTCAATAGTTTGTCCTTGATCTCTGCCGTGTTGATCAGATAGTCTCCAGATCGGTGTGCACCCCCCACTCACCGATCTCTTCCCTTAGTTTCTGAATCAGCCTTGCCTGCTTTGCATGCTCGTCTTGAATTTGAGCCAGCTCCTCTTGAGCAGAGTCCAATTCGGCTCGATGAACTTTCGCGCTGCTCTTCGATTGGATCTGGAATTGGAGGTTCTCCTTGCGCGCTTCTTCTGCTTGTTCTTTCCAGAGTTCGACCTGGACTTGTGCTTCCTTCAGAGCCCGTTTGAGGAGAATGACAGTCTCCCTCTCGGACTGTGCTGGTCCGGCACCAGGGTATGAAAGTATTTTTCGATAAAATTTCTCGGTTCCACCCCAAAACGCATCCGCGAGGCTAGGTTCCACTGGTTTTCCCAAGTTGCAGTCTGCAGTTTAGGTTTTTGATGGGAAACGCACTCTGCAGACTATGTAGGTTTCAATTTGATCGAAACACGGTCGCGGGCTCACGCGCGCTCCCAGTGGCCTCCATCACATTGATGGGTGTCCCGCGCCTTTCAGGTAATCCGTCATCGCGCAATTGTCAATGGGTGACTTTCCATAACGCAATTTATTATTTTTACACTTTTCTAAACATATTCGGAGGCTGTAGTGACGTTGTGCCGAACGGCAGACGTCCAAATCCAGAGGCAATTGATGCCAGCTGTCAAACG
>JAMZDL010000234.1:0-23282 GCA_027579765.1 Candolleomyces efflorescens
CGAGTAACCAAAAGGTTAGGTGGCTCATTGAAATTGATGAACCTAAGAGGTTATATGAGCCAGGTGACTGAGGTGAATTTGCCAAGTTCAGGCCTTTGTATGCCAGAAAGATTGCTCATTTCCTTGAGTAGCATTGTGGTGGGCATTTGAATATTCTCTAAATTGAGTACACCAAGTCAATGTGCTGAACAATTTTGAGTAACTGCATATGCCTTACCAGATGACATGGTAAATGGCTCTGACAGGCTTTCAGGTTCTACCACATTCCAATACAAAGCCAGGTGCAAGCCAGCATGAGTGGTCTCCATTCTCTGACCCTGGTCTAAAGATGTTTGGTGTTCAATAGAGGTGCCCGAAATATGGAAATGAATTGTCCTCACCAGACTTTGAGTTGCTTGCTAGAATTGGCAGGGTGGATTTGAAGGAGCTGTCCACATGCAAGAAGCCTAGATCACCCCATTGTTCCGAGGTTGCAATGATTGTGATTCCATTGGATGCTTCTTGGTTGCTAGAGGCAGATACTTCAAGTCAAAAGCTTGCTTTGAATTATGATACAATTGAAAAGACTCACAGCTCTAGAGAGCCCTTTGCTTTCCACTTTCTTGGAGAAATAGAGGTCTGAACAAGAGAAAAGTCTATTCCATCTGAGACTCTTCCACTTTTCCAGCAGCCAAAGGCAACAAGTTTGATGTCGAGATCCTGATACTCGTGATCGGGGCTGCTGTCTTCAAGCTCAAGAACCATGTCTGGAGAGGGATTAAGAAAAGAGTTTCTATGAATTGCAGAATTTGAATACCTGTCAGGTGGATCCTTGAATTGATTTTGTGTGTCAGAAACATAGCACAAGTGATTCCAGTGAATTCAGCTTACATCTTCAGTGGTAATTGAATAGTGATGCTGCGAAATAATTGAGAATCACATATTCTGTACCCAGACAATCCAATTTGCATACCTCTCTCCTTCCATTGTGGTCTGAGATCAGAGGATGTTAAGCGCGTAGGTTTGATTGACTGATGTTGTGAGTAAAGTTTCGGGTGGCAAAAGGAAAGAAACCCTTTGCTCTGTCCCGATATTTAAGAACGGGGAGCGGAACACCTTTTACTACACAGTACCATGACTCACAATCCCACTTACACCACTCCTGCTGTATGTATCATATCGGGATGAATTAAGATGAGGGTATCAAGCTCGAGCACCATCCCACATTGTTTCTTTGAGACTCTACCCTCTAGTTTTATTTGAGTCTGCCGTCATAAACTCTACATAGAGATTTAGGCACGCCAACGACAATGCAAACCGACAGGAGATTCGACTAGAGGTCTCCCGACTGACACCCTCTGGCCTGCGTGTGATAGATGCACGCGGAATGAAAACTGCAGTTGTTTCCGGACACCTCTTCAAGTATAGCGTAAGGTGTATATGCTAAACCTCATTAACAGTAGTACTTTAGCGAGCTGCGCCAGGACATTATTCTCCCAACGGTCGGTGTGTCCGGACTCCGGGCTGCGTGTGGTCGGTTAGGAACAAAGCTGTGGAACAAGGAAGGGGGTTGCGCAGCACCATACGAAGTCGTCCAAACAGCTCATCACATTCATACCCATGAGCTTTGAGGAAACGACGCCAGCCAACGAGGTCGACAATCTGTGCCAGTATTCAAACATCTACATACCGATCACCCACTCGAGCTATAAGAGTGACTGGGCGCTGGCTAACGGGGAACCCGCTTGAGATTGAATATTTACATAGGTACGCACCTCAAAAAGATTTGGGAAGCTAACAGCAAGCGAAACACCGATAGGCAAGGGCAGATAGCCAACAGGAGCATCTACCAAAGATGTGCATGGAACAGCATGCTTCGTTCAGGTTAGTGGTTAAAAGATGCTGTAGGATCACGCTGTTACTCACCAGGTACCGTACCGTCTCCCTCAGTCGGGATTCCCCCACTGACGACCTTGACGGCCCCGCCAGCGTCGTCGTACACTAGGCCCCTGCCTCCATCCTCCAACATCTATAGCATCATCCCCTCAGCCCATGAAGTTCGTGCTTCTCCTTTTGAATGTGACTGAGGCAAATTCACTTCCCGTTTCCTTGCGTTTCGCTCGAGATATTGCTAGGTTGATGATGCCTCGCTCCGCTTTGGAGGGAAGTTGAATGAAAACGTGGATATACGGTAGGAAGGGCGGCAAGAGCAGCCTTTACCCTCTGGCGAGACGAAAGGCTCGAAGCCAAGAGGTCCAGCGACGATACCAGTGGGAGCTGAGACAATAAAGAGTTGAAGCGGTCGGTGGAGGGATGGAGCAGGATGAGAGCGAACGACTGACTGGTCTGCGATTAAGTTCGCATTCAGCTGTCTCAAAACATGAATTATCGGACTCGTAGGCGAGTAAGCAGAGAGAAACTCGCAATTTGCTTTCGCTGAGAGCACCGAGCCTCGTTGAGCCCCAAAGCAAACATCCAAAATCGGGCGGTTGACGGTTGAGAACGAGTCAATGGGCTGCCAGTTTGTAGGCGGGACGGTGTCCTTGAAAGACCAGAGCAGGTTGACCAACACATAAAAGCCGACGATGTGAGTGTGCTCGGGCCTCCCATGTTGGAGAGCGGAAACGATAGCGAAGAGAAACGGGGTCACTACGAATCTCAGACAGTGACGACAGGAGATGGAAGAAAAAGGCGAACCTCATAAACGAGCATCCCAATCTCCCTACTTCCGTTTACAGCTTCGAGGCGGTCCACCGGGGATCGGTCGAAAAACCCGAGGAAATGAATACGACTTGAGCGGTAAGCGCTGAAAGTAGGTGGCAGCATGAATCTGGTATTGAGGAAGAACATGGGCCGCTCTGGTCAACGAGGTGGGGGGAGCAAGGAACGACGGAACTCGACCAGCTCGGAGATTTCCGCTGGTGGACAACCCTAGTTGATCGCATCAATGGACGTTGTCTTCCGTCATTTCGGTCGCCACTGCATCTCGACTCGTTCTGCTCTTCCAGTCTGGCGCCAACAACGTCCGGTCCCTCCACGGCAGGTCTATTTCCACGCAGTGCGGCTCGCCAACCAATGTCATGCCGTACCGGTGGCAATGCGAGCCTTCAACATGGATTCAACAAGCTTCTCGAGTCGGCCCTTCCGTAGACTTGTCTGACATTTGTGCTCTACGAAGGTAATTCGATGGTGCGTATTCTATGTCACTTCGGTTTTCTATCGTTGACCTGAGCTTGTAGGCCATTATTGCACGCCAAGCTTTGTGCTGTGAGCTGGTATCTCTGGTACGTCGATTCCGTCGTCTCCTGTTCTTTCACGACCATTCTAATGAGAGACTCAATCTCCAGCTCAACGCGCTCAGGAAGAACCGTCATCGCCTTCGGATTTGTAACCATAGTACAGAGTAGCCGTCGTGTCTGCAACCGAACGCCCTTGACCAACCGACAGTTTTCCGAACACCCGCAAACCGTTCGAACGCCTCGGCCTCTCAACTCGAACGCCGCATGCGACCGAACCCCAGACGTCGAACACTGCGAGGACCGGTTCCCGGTCGTGGGCTAGCGTCCTCACCTTGTCAATTTCCCCGTTCTTCAACGCCTCGGACGCAACTTTGAACGCCGCTCTTGAAGTTGAGCAAGGGTCTGGTCCTGTACAGTGAAGTGTGCACTCCTGTCTTCGAATCTCGACATCGTAAGTACCCTGCGATCTTCGACACATTGTCTGATTGACATACCAGTGCGACTATCAGAACCTCTTCGAAAAAGTCAACGACTCTTTTCGCCAGATCCTCATGCGAAATGACTAGGTCGAGATGGGACGAGAACTATTGGTGCCTGATCGAATGGGATTGAAATTTCTTGTGAGTGCGTCGTGTCTTAGGTGGCATGGAAGTTCTGACTGTTGCGTACAGGGAGAGACGACAGACTCTTGACATTCCTCTCGTGAACAGTCCGGATCGGAATCTCTGAACTCGCTCCAAACAGTCGAGCAATTCTTGATCATCATAGCGAAAACGAGGACCTAGTCATGAAGGCGGACAGAAATGCACGTTGATCGGTGTTCGTTCAATGGTCGCTTGGTTCCTGTAAGTTTCCGTCGCTGATGCCCGGCGGAGACCTCAGACTCACCTTCAACTCCATAGACCGTTCGATGAGCCTTTCCAGCGGCATTCAAGTCGTATCGACTCCCTTTGAATGCAATTCTACGAGCTCTACTTGAAGATGTTTACGCATGATCGCGCAGATTCTACGACGCGACATCAAGAGATCGCAACACCAACTTGAACGCTAGACTATGATTGCGGGACCTCTCAGCGCATTGGATTGTCTCAGAGCGATATCAGCGGGATACCCGCGGTATGTCGTATCGTACTCTCGCATTCATCTCTGGACTCATCTTACCTCCCACAGCTCGTTTCATTCGCTAATTCGAGCATGACATTCCGTAGCGTGGTATTATGGCAATCAATACCCCACGACGAAAGCAGCCTCGAGGAGCAGCGGTGCTGTACACCTCTTTCTCTGTTTCCCGACTAATGCATTCCAACTCGGACGTCGTCGCTGCCTACAAGGTACGCTGATTCAGATGTTCATTTCAGCTATTTGACCCGATCCTGACCAAAGTCCGTTCGTAGAACGCACCATGCGCCAGAGGAGCTCTATCCTGGAGGGATGGATGGTGTTACGCAGTGATGAGTGGGTACTGCGACAGAGAGGAGAAGACAGGAAAAATTGTCGTGATACGATTGCCAGATGGTAGTGAGACATGGTTTCGTTGACTGCGAACGCTCGTCGGAGAAAGGTGCGGCGAAATCTATCTTACACCAGTGCTTGGATCTTCCTTATTTCGCCACGCAGCACACCAGTTCAACTCGATCTTACGCGAGTTCCTTTCGTATGTTCGAACGCGATAGCGACGATCCATCGGTGTCGAACGAACGATGCTTCGAATGACGGATCCGGCTCTTCGTCCGCCAGAGGACAGCTCTTCTCAAACTCTTCCCAATTTTTCCCTCTCCCCAATTCCAACAACGGTGGCTTCAACCGGGGACTCGCCAACATTCGCCATTGTTAGCGGATGAAGTCGTTCCCCGTCCCCCCATTGGATGTACCGTTTGGCCAACCATCGACAGCGGCACATGCGATGAGCGGTCGGATTCGCGACCTCCGAGTCGTGAATGTCAGGGTGAAGTAGATCCGTCTGTACTTGCAAAAACAGGGGAGGCCCGTCCGATTCACGATGAGGAACTGGAAGGTGGAGTCCGACGCTGGTGCTGGACCTCTAGTAGCTGCGAGGAACCGCGTGAGCTAAGATGGTCGTCAATTGCGGCCAGTTGAACACTTACCTACCGACGCGTAGACCAACAGACCTAGCAGCACAAATAATGGGTTGGTACCCAGCGCTAAACTCTCTCGAGGTTGAATGTTTGGCCGGTTTAATAGATGAGAAGTATGGTGCGTTCAAGATGAGGCCCTCGAAGCGTTTCGGCGAGCGACACGCCAATGGCCGTTCATGCCTTAGCCAAAATGCAGTTACTCAACCCAGCAGAATCCCGGGCAAAGAATGTTTCCAAGCGCAAGAACTCCGAGAAGCGAATTTGAGACCCCGAGCTTCAGTCAGATTCCTTATACATAGTAGGCGCGAATCTTCGTAGGGTTCAAGGAGATGCCGGGAGATGTTTGACGATGGCGGCATGGCAGAGGGGCCGTCATCCTGTTCGGCAAAGAGAGGTTTCCAGTTCCGAGTGCGTACTAGGTTTGAGCTAGTAGATTTTGAGAAAATAGAAACTCAGAAGAGTGCATTCGTCGAAAGGACCAAACGCCCGAGCGCTCAGCCCAGGAGCGGTTGAGGAGCGGACGTTCAGATTCGCCCCTTGACGGTTGAGAGAGCCTGAGCATCCACCTGGCGCTGCTCATACGTCGCGGAAGCTGCCAAACTGGGCGGAGCATTCTTCAGCGAGACTCGTCCGTTGGTGAGTTTCTCCGGTGAACGTTTGGAACCATTTTGACAGACAACTTCAGCCAATGACGCAGTGACGGGAGATTGGCCTGACGCTGTGAGAAAGGATCTCGGCAATGACCGGCCATCCAACTCTGACCTTCCAGCAACGTCAAGCACCAACCTCGAAACAAAACACTGAAGAAGGAGCCAGGGATAACAAGTGAGTAAAGAATCGGCCATTTTTCTGCTATATCTTCCTCATTTACGTCCATAGGCATGTCGGCGTCATTGCTCAGATTTCGCTCCTCAGCTCTCCTTCTTATCGAGAGGACGGGTTGACGACCATGATGTGTATGGCAACCTCAAGCACCTCGGAGCCCTCATTGTCTCAAAAGGCTCCACCAGCCTCAGAAAGCCCCTCAAATACCCATTTAGAACTGACACTCCGTCGGTCCGCAATTTCGCTCGGAGACAAAATTAAGGGCAGCCCCCTCGCCCTGGGCCTGCACCGTCGCTTCCAGACTGTGTATCACAGACATACGCCTGAAGCGGCTGGTATGATTCTGCGGGTGAAGGAGCTGGAGAACGGGCCGAAGCACCTTGTCAGGACGAGGGAGGAGCAGGGGCAGGAGAGGAAAGAGGTCCAAGGATATAAGGTCGTTGGGAATAGGAAGGACCAATTTTTGGACGTATAGAGTTGGTGCGTTTATGTTCCTTAATTTCCGGATTCCCCAAGTCTCACTCTCGTGTTATTAGCTGTATCCCTTATTTTCGATGTTATAAATTTTTATAATTTGATGCCACTCAACATGTACACCGCCTCCCCGGGACCTTGTTTGTGCGAAGGGTCCTTTGAAATGTGTCGGTCCTTTGTATCATCACGTACCACACCGTCAAAGAGTCAGATATTGGTTCCCTGTGGACTGATGACCTCGGTGCTGGCGACACGGCCTATTGGGTCCAGGCCCCGTCCTTATGTCCTGTTGGTTTTACTTTCGTACTGACGACTTTCATAGATGCAGGATCCTGCAGCTCGCGAGAGGCCTACTCCTCCTGTGCCACTCGCGTGTCACTCAAAGAAATGGGATTACAAGGGCGGGTTATACATCGGTGGCCACCCGTACGGTCTCCAAAAGGTAGTTAGACCGTCTCCAGGCGCCTCTCGACTCGAAGAACCCTTTTCTCACTCATTTGTTTGGGCAGGCCCTCACTGGACGCGTGTGTAAAAAATCTCTCGTTGACCATTCACTTCACTTTCCTTCTTCTTTTCTACTTCGACGTGCCAAGAGCATAGGCATTTGTTCCACCAACAGCAGCAAGCACGAGCACCTCCACCTTCAATACGCGTCCCTATGAGTGATACTCCAAGACCGCCTTTCAGTCTACGCAACGACCAGAAGGCTTCCCAAAGCAACTTCCAGACCGGGAATTTGGGCAAGCAAGACCACAGCAGCCATTCAGTGCCACCGTCACCACGGCCACCACCGCCTCCTCCTCCCCAACAGCAGTTCCTACGACACCGAATGGGTTCTGAAAACGTGCCACCCTCGTTCGTCGGGCACCGTGATCACGAGAGTGTGTCACCACCTCGCGTGCCACCGCTCTACTCTCAAGCACTTCAGCAGACTCACGGTCAACCGCAGTCGCACTATCCTCCTTCGTGGACCCGACCCAATCCCTATCCTCAAGGACACCTTCTGCCACCTCGTCAGCAACTGACCCCGACCCACGCTTGGTGGTATCGAAGACGACCTCAGCCCTTCGTTGGATATCCAGGACCCACTACCAGCCCCAGCCTCAGCTTCCGCAGCAACGACAACTTTCGGCTTATGTACCAGAGCTCGTGCCTACGCAGAGGTATCAGCTCGAAGTTGCCGGGACCGTTCATCACCGCCCGCATTACCACTACGCGTCGCAGTGGCAGCAGCCACAGCAAACGTTGGTGCGGCATGGTGTTGATGGTACGATTAAAGTGGGGTATCAGCACCATTGGTATCCGTACCCTCAGCTCGATTCCGTTCGTGTGGTACCGCAGCCTGCTGCTCGGCGTCGTCATCAGCCAGTACCGAACGATAACACCTATGGCGCGTCCCAGTTCAAGTATCCGATGACGATGGTTCATCGGACGGGGTACCCTATCACCAGCAACGTCGCTCAATCCGTTGCTCAATATGAGACTCAGCATTCAGAGTACCAGGTTGCCCTTGGGTTGGGGCAGACGCGTCAGTTCGGTGGGCCTGGTGGCCAATACGGATTAGCCGCAGCAGGATAGGGGGGAGGTGGTGGACCCAACGAAGCGCCATATTCACGACGCCCGAGTCCAACTCCTTTGTCAGCGGCGCAGGTATCTGGCCCTCTCAAACGTCCGAGTGCGAACCCTCTCGAACCGCCTCCTCGGCCTATCGTGGGTGGGGAGTCGAACGTTCCGGTGTATAGGTTCGGGGAGGTGGAGAGGATGGTGCCAGTATGGGATAAGGTGCAGCGGGGGTGTGGGGAGCAAGGGTTGGATTGGAGGGTCAGCCAGCAGGGTAATGGTTGTACGAGGCCGCAGCAGCAATAACACCAGAAGCAGAGACAGACGACACAGGGAACTGCCACTCGCGCTCTTTGGCAGACGAAGAATGGGAATAACTTTGGACGAGACTGCCTCCCACAGCCGATACGCCTTTGGGACTATACCTATTACAGATCCGACTCCGAGTGGACGCACTCCCACTCGTTCAAGTTCAAGTTCAAGTTCAAGTTCGATTAGGACTGCACCCCGAAATCTATTGCAGCACCTTTCCTGGTGTCAAGCAGATGGGGAGCCTCAAGGGATACGAAGATATGGTAGCGGTGTCCCCTCCCTGACCGGGATTGTCAAAGCACGATGGACTTTGATTAATCCTTGCCCTTTAAAAAAGAGATTTTCGGTTGAAACAACATGTTGTTCGAACAAGTGATTAACTATAGGTCATACCTGTGAGACGAGACTCAAATCTTTGATTAAACAATGTGACCTTGATTAAACAGAAGCATTTATTCTTTGAATGTATTGAAATGACATTGAAACGGAGTGGGCGCAAGTGTTCATCATTTAAATATCTACCATGAGCTATTTGTTTTTGAAATGACATCAAATTTGCAAATAGCAACGGATGGATGAAAATTTCTACTACAAATAGCAAGATACATGAAGGAATCAACCTCAGGCAAGAGACGCAAATTAGAATACGGGATACTGAGCTAGAATAAATGCTTTGAAATCCTGAATAATAATGGAAATTGAAAAGAAGCATATAATGCTACTGGAAGGTCTGAGGGAATAAATAGCAGTGGAGAAAGAAATCACAATCCAAAGTGTACATAAGGTGCCCAGGCAAGTATATCTTTTGGAGAATCGCCAATTCTTTCTCGAAGTTTCTGGATTGCAGAATGGAGGGCATAAGCTGACTGAGACCCATCAAGGCCACTACTACTCTGATGTTTCAAAAGATAGGCATAGAAATCCTTTGCCACATCCGGTGCATACAAATCCTTGATGGACCACATGGTGGCCACAACTCTGCGGTACCCCGCTGCTAGCATGCCCGCAGCCAAATGAACAGCTTCATCAGGTAGAGTTTCTTCTCCAGTGCATGTCTGGCATGCAGAGAGGAAAGCAAGATCAGCATTCTTGAGATTTTGCTGTATAATTTCTGATAGGGCAAGAGGACCATTATGGAATACAAATTTGCTTTGAAGTGGCTCCTTGAGATTCTGGGAGGCATGACATGCCAAATGAATGCAGCTGTAAGTCTTCATATACTGAAGACTTTGTTCAACAGAAAGGTCTCTCCCTTCAACCTTGTGTACTCTTGCACCATTCTGGATCATTTGATCATAAACTGACTGAACTTCTTCAACTGTTCCAGGGATAGGGGATTGCTTTAGGGCATTTGGATGGCTGGTCAAAAACAGACCAGCAACATCTGGATTGATTTCAGAGTTATTCCGAACCCTGTGTGTGAGAGAGGCAATATTGGGTGTGTAGGAGGAAACAGCATAATCCAAGATGCTTTCAGAGCAGCCTGGACTTCTTCCGTAGTCACCTGCTGCATGAAGGGGCAACAAAGCAAGAGGACCAGTGGGGCACCACCAAATTCTTGGAAGTTCCATACTTCCAGGAGTCTATCAAGATTGTCAGCATAACAGTATCGAATGACATTATATGAACATGAGTTTCACTTACCAGAAGGTCTAATGCTTGTAGTACTGGCTTGACAACATCCTTCCACAACCCACACAGAACACCATGTATGGTTTTTGTTCTAAGGTGAGGTCTGACTCCTCTGTCTTTCTGATCCTCCAGCAGTGGGTCTGATTTAGCCCTTTGCATACGCAGTGCATGCTGTTCCAAATGCATGAAAAATTCCTGCTGGTATGTCTTGGCTTTTTTCCATGACAATTGTGGTAATTGGAAATGCAAAGGATAATCTGCTCCTGCAATGAGGACAATGGCATCACACCGAATATGATGCACATTGATGACAACAACATAGCCTGAGCTCGGAAGATGTTGAATCAAATCAGAGTAAGAAGAAGGTTGGAGGAAATTGTGGAATCCAGGTGCGGTGGTGCGGATGGTCTTGAGAAGGTCATTCCACTCATTAGCCATAGTCAGATGAGCATGACTCTGCTTTTCCAGGGGCATTTCAAGCTGCCATGAAGTATTTCGCACAGCAGCACATTCTAGACTTCTTGAAAGATCCAAAAAGTGCTGGGCAAGGGCTGGGTCATGCTGAGCCAGGTCATCAATAGGTGCCCGAAGATGGTTCATTTGGGTCCAAACAAGGCAGCGACCTGCTTCAAGCCATTCCAAAGCTTTATTGGGATAGTGAATTGCACATGTCACTGCAGCAGCCTGCAAAGGGAGCTCAGACATATCCTGGAGGAGTTGGTGCCGGTGTTGGACTGTGTTCTCCAAGCCAGCTACCAGTGACAAAAGATTCATAACAGTTTCAAAGGCTTCAAGAACCTGTTGTGAGCTCATCTTGAGATTTGGATTCCATGTCAATTTTGCCCATGATTTGGCAGCCTTGAGTCTGCTTGAAGGAGATGCAAAATCAAAAGAGGCAGCCTGCTTGAAATGGAAAAGGCTTCTTTGCAACTGGCTATGAAAGCCTAAGAGTTCTGAAAAGAGAGACAATGAGTGGCCAAGATTTGCATGCAAAGTGGTGAGCTTGGGATCTCCAATTGGAGTGAGCTCAATTGCCTTTTCTCGGGCGGAAATAGCAGCAGCACCGTGAGAAGGGTCATCTGTCACAATAAAGCAAAAAGAAAGTGAGTTTGCCAAGTTGGTCAAGTGACTAGGCATATTTGGATGTCCAGGTGGAGTGAGCTCTACTGCATTGTGGTGGGCTGAGATGGCTTCAGCCAAATCAAACAGATTAAACAAGCGTGTAGAGCGAGCCATGTATGAGTTTCCCAAATTAGTGAAGCGGCCAGCAAGGCCTGGATGTTCAGATGGAGTGAGCTCAACTGCCCTTTGGTGGGCTGAGATGGCTTCAGCTAAATCGTGCAGATTGCCCAAGTGTTGAAAGCAAATCTTGTGTGAAGTTCCCAAATTGTTCCAGTGGGAAGCAAGGTCTGGATGCTCAGATGGAGCAAGCTCAACTGACTTTTGGTAGGCTGAGATGGCTTCAGCCAAATTGGACAGATCACCCAAGCGTTGAAAGCGTGTGGTGTATGAGATTCCCAAATTGTTCCAGTGGTTAGCAAGGCCTGGATGTTCAGATGGAATGAGCTCAACTGCCCTTTGTCGGGCTGAGATAGCTTCAGCCAAATCAGACAGATGGCCCAAGCGTTCAAAGCAAGTCATGTATGAGTTTCCCAAGCTTATCCAGCAGGAAGCAAGATTTGGATGTCCAGATGGAGTGAGCTCAACAGCCTTTTGGTGGGCTGAGATGGCTTCAGCTAAATCATGCAGATCATCCAAGTGTTGAAAGCAAATTTTGTGTGAATTTCCCAAATTGTTCCAGTGGGAAGCAAGGTCTGGATGCTCAGATGGAGTGAGCTCAACTGCCTTTTGGTGGGCTGTGATGGCGTTGGTCAAATCAGAAAGGTCACCCAAGCACTCAAAGCGGCTAAGGTATGAGTTGCCCAAATTCTTGCAGTAAGAAGGAAGGTGTTGATGGCCCAATGGAGTGAGATCTATAGCTTTGCTGTAGGCTGAGATACTCCTGCCCAAATCAGAGTGGTTCCCCAAGTGCTCAAAGTGCTGTAAGTATGAACCTGCCAAGTTCTCCAGCCTGCTAATCATCTTTTCATTCCCTGGCAATGTCAGATCAACTGCTTTCTGCAACACTGTGGTTGCTTCAGTAATGCTAGGAAGATGCCCTGTGTGCTCGACTTCCAATAGCAGTGAAAGTCGTAAGACACTGAGTGAATCAGGCAGAGACTCATGATTATCCGGGAATTTTCCAACAGCCTGCTTTTATGCTGAAATTGCTTCGGACAGGACTGAAAGATCTTGGGTCTTTTTGAAAGAAGCAAAGAGCCAGTCCCCAAGCAAGTTCTGCAATTTGCCAACCTCCGGGTCTGGCATGCTAGAGACATTGCTGATCTTGCTGAGCACAGTGTTGAGCATTTCAGTGTCCCCTGTGTTGAATATTACAAGTCAATTTGTTGATTCCTTCTCTGTAACTGCACGCCTTACCATATGCCACTGTAAATGATACTGATGTGATTTCATGTTCCACCACATTCCAATATAAAGCCAGGTGCAAGCCAGCATGAGTGGTCTCTATTCTCTGACCTTGGCCTAAATAAATTGGATGTTCAGTCCAGATGCTTTGGAAATAGACATTGCTTGTTCTCACCAGAGTTTGAATTGCTTGCTAGGGTTGGCAAGGTGGATTTGAAGGAGCTGTCAACATGCAAGAAGCCTATGTCACCCCATTCTTCTGAGGTTGCAATGATTGTGATTCCATTGGATGCTTCTTGGTTGCTAGAGGCAGATACTTCAAGTCAAAAGCTTGCTTTGAATTATGACACAGCTGAACACACTCACAGCTCCAGAAGGCCCTGTACTTGCCATTTCCTTGGAGAAATAGAGGTGTGAACAAGAGAAAAGTCTATTCCATCTGACACTGTTCCATCTTTCCAGCAGCCAAAGGCAACAAGTTTGATGTCGAGATCCTGATACTCGTGATTGGGGGTGCTGTCTTCAAGCTCAAGAGAAATGTCTAGAGAGAGACTAAGAAAAGCGTTATTTCTATGAATTGCAGAATTTCAATACCTGTCAGGCGGATCCTTGAATTGATTTTGTGTGTCAGAAAATGGTTCAAGTGATTCCAGCATATTCATCTTACATCTTTTTGCTTATGTCAATGGTGATCCTGCAAAGCCATTGAGAATTGCATGATTTAGATTGAGCAAATTGCAATTCACATACCTCTTCCCTTCCATCGTGATGCAAGATCAGAGGATTGTAAGCGCGTAGGTTTGATTGAGTGATGTTGTGAGTAAAGTTTCGGTTTGCGAAAGGAAAGAAACCCTTTGCTCTGTCCCGATATTTAAGAACGGGGACCGGAACACCTCTGAACACCATTTACACAGTACCATGGCTCACAATTCCACTTACACCACTCCTGCTGTATGTATCATATTGAGCAATGAGGTGAATGGAGATGCGGGAACCGAGCTCGAGCGCTATCCCACACGGTTTCATTGAGCCTCTACCATCTCATGTATTCAAATACGCCGTTGTAACGTTTACATAGCGGGATGCAAACCGACGGGAGATTCGACCAGGCGTACCTCGATGGACACCCTCGAGTCTCCGGCCTGCGTGTGATAAGTGTACCGGAAATGAAAAATGCTGTGGTTTTAATTCCGCACACGTTCTCAAGTATAGCATAAGCTGTATGCGTTATACCGCATTCACATTACTACTTACTCTATACAGCTTCACAAGCTGCGCTAGGGCATTTTCATCCCAATGGACGGTGTGTCCAGACCCCGGGCGTGTGGTAGGCTGGGAACCAAAGCTGTGGGACAACGAGGTCGCGCAGCATATGAAGTTGTCCAAACAGCTCGTCACATTCTTACCCTGGACTTGCGAGGAAACTACGTGGGCTGACAAGGTCGTCAACCTCGCCAATGTCCGAACACCTACCTACAGACACCATAGATGACCGACTCAAGCTATACGAGTGATTGGGTGCTGGCTTACGGGCTTGAAATTGAATATTAGGGCAATCAGATAGGCGGAACATACCCACATTGAGATAAGAACCTCAAAACGACTCAGCAAGCGAACGGCAAGCGAAACGCCGATCGACAAGGCCTGACCCCCAGGAGCATCCGCCGAAGAGCATATCTCGTCAAGGTCAGCGATCTTATAGGATTGTAGGCGGGATAGTGTCCTCGAACGACCAGGCCGGTTGACCAACGCGTAAAAGCCACGATGTGAGTGTGCTCGAGCCTCCCGTGTCGGAGAGTTGAACCGATAGCGAAGAGCGACGGGCTCACTGAGTCGGCACCACAACAGAGAATCCCAGCCAGTGACGACGGGAGATGGAAGAAAAAGGCGCACCTCATAAATAAGCATCCCAGTCTCCCTACTTTCCTGTACAGTTTCGAGGCGAATCCATTGGGGATCAGTAGAATAGCGAGCGAAATCCATGCGACTTGAACGGTAAGTGGGGTTGAGGAAGAACGGGCCCCATTCTTGAAGTCCCTCTGGCCAACGAGGTGGGGGAAGAGCAACGAGGAGCGACGTTTTGGTTGAGCTCTATTTGATCGCGTTAATGGCCGTTATTCTCCTCTTTCGTCGAAAGTGCCCAACCACGGAACTTACCCAAAAGCGAACGTTCATAGTCAGATGGTTGACGGTTGAGCACAAATCGATAGGCATCGATAGGCCGCCAGTTCCAGGAGGGACAGCGCTACTGGCATCTTCAAAGACCAGTCGGTGCTCGAAATGACTCTTTGACCACGGTATAAAGGCCGACGGCTGCTATAAATGTGAGGGTGAATTTGCGCGCCTATCAGAGAGGGATTGAACGATAGCTAAGGCAGACGGGGTCACTAACCTGGCACCACAGTAGGAAATCCCAGCCAGTGACGACGGGAGAAAAAGGCGCACCTCATAAACGAGCATCCCAGTCTCACAGCCCATCGGGGATCGGTCGAATAACCCGACGGAAATCCATGCGAACTGAACGGTAAGCTCTGGCAGGCGACTGGGTTGAGGAAGAACGGGCCCCATTTTTGAGGTCCCTCCGGTCAACGAGGCGGGGCGAGCAACAGAGGAACGACGGAACTCGACCAGCTCGGAGATTTCCGCTAGTGGGCAACCCTAGTTGATCGCATCAATCGACGTTGTCTTCCGTCATGTCGCTTTCGGTTGCCACTGCATCCTCGACTCGTTCTGCTCTTCCAGTTTAGCACCAGCTCAGTGAAGGCATGCCTATCTTCATGCAGTGCGGCTTGCTAACGAAAGTAATGCCGTACCAATGGTAATGCGAGCTTTCAACATGGATTCAACCAACCTCTCGAGTCAGCCCTTCGCTAGACTAGTCCGAACTACGTGCTCTACGAAGGGAAATTTGATGGTGCGTATTCTATGTCGCTTTGTTTTTCCATTGTTGAAATGAGCTTTTAGGCCATTATTGCACGCCGGGCTTTCCTCCCCGTGCTGTGGGCGGGTATCTTTGGTACGTCAATTCAGTCGTCTGCTGTTCTTTCATGAGCCCTCTAATAACAGTCTACGTCTCCAGCTCAACCTACCAACGCGCTGAAGACGAACCGCCATCGCCTTTGGATCTGTGACCGTTGTACGCATTCGCCGTCGTGTCTGCAACCGAACCTCGTTCATACGCCTCGACCTCTCAACTCGAACGCTGCACATGGCCGGGTCTTAGACGTTGAACACTCGAGAACTTGCGAGGAACGGTTCCTGGTAGTGGGCTAGTCTCGTCAATTCTCCTGTTCTCAAACGCCTCGGACGCAACATCGAACGTCGCTCCTGGGGTTGAGCGAGGGCTTGGTTCTGTAACGGTGGGGTCGTGCACTCCCTTCGAATTCGAACATTGTAGGTACCATCCTATCTTCGATGCATTGCTTGATTGACGCAGCAGGATTCTCAGAACCTCGTTCATCGACTTGAGACGCTATTCTTTTCGCCAGGTCCCTTTCCAAATGCTTAGCTCCTTGGGACGAGGACCGTTGGGAATGGGAAGGACTAATTTTGAGTTGGTGCGTCTCAGCTCCTCGAATCCGCATTCACCAAGTCTCACTCTCGCGCTCCCAGCTACTTCCCTTATTTCTTTTTGATGTTATAGATCCTTATAATTTTATGCCACTCCACATTGAGACCTTGTTTGCGTGAAGGCCCCTTTGCAATTGGTCGGCTCTTTGTATCGTCAAGTAGCACGCTGTCCGAGGGTCAGAGGTTGGTTCCCTGTGGACTGATGACCTCGGTGCTGGCGACACGACCTATTGGGTCCAGGCCCCGTCACTATGTTCTGTCTGTTTTACACTCGTACTGACGGCTTTCATCGTTGCAGGATCCTGCTCAAATTAACAAGCGGCCTACTCCTCCTGTGCCACTCGCGTGTCGCTCACAAAGAAATGGGATTACAAGGGCGGGTCATACAACGGTGGCCACCCGTACAGTCCCCAAAAGGTATTTAGACCGTCTTCACGCGCCTCTCGACTCGAAAACGCTTTTCTCACTCATTTTGTTTGGGCAGGCCCTAACTGCACGCGCAAATAAGAATTCTCTTGTTGACCTTTCACCTCACTTTCCTTCTTTTCGACTTCGACGCTCAAGGAGAACACGCACCTGTTCCAGCAACAGCAGCAAGCTCAAGCGCCTTCACCTTCAGGACGCGTCCCTATGAGTGGTACTCCAAGACCGCCTTTCGGTCTACGCAACGACCAAAAGGCTGCCCACAGCAACTTCCAGGCCGGGAATTTGGGCAAGCAAGACCAGAGCAGCCATTCGGTGCCACCGTCACCACCACCACCTCCTCCTCCACATCATCCTCCCCAACAGCAGCTCCTGCAACACCAGATGGGTTCCGAAAACATGATGCCCTCGTTCGTCGTGCACCGTGATCGCGAGCCCGGGCCACCGCCTCGCGTGCCACCGCTCTACTCTCAAGCACTTCAGCAGACTCACGGTCAATCGCAATCGCACCATCATCCTCCATGGAATCGACCTATTCCCTGTCCCCCAGGACCACCTCGTCTGCAGCCGACCCAGGCTTGGTGGTATCAAGGACGACCGCAGCCCTTCGTTGGGTATCCAGGACCCCACTACCACTACCGGCCTCAGCCTCAGCAACCGCGTCAACTCTCGGCCGATGTACCAGAGTTCGTGCCTATGCAGAGGTATCAGCTCAAAGCCGCCGGGAGCGTGCATCACCGCCCGCATTACCACTACGCGTCGCAGTGGCAGCAGCCACAGCCACAGCCGAAGCACCCGCAGGCGTTGGCGCGGTATGGTGTTGATGGTACGATTAGTGTGGGGTATGGGCAGCAGGGGTATTCACCGCCGCCACCTCTAGGGATTCCTTCAAGGTTTTATTGTCAGCCTGTGCCGAAGACGACGATGTATCATAGGACGGGGTATTCCATCACCAGCAGCGTCGCTCAACCCGTCACTCCATCTGAGACTCCACATGCCGCGTACCAGGTTCCTACTGGGTTGGGGCAGGCGCGTCAGTTCGGTGGTCCTAGTGGCGAGTCAACAGCAGTTGTAGGAGGAGGAGCAGGAGCAGGAGGAGCAGGAGGAGGCGCACTATATTCACGACGCCCGATTCAGAGTCCAACCCCTTTGTCAGCTGCGCAGGTTTCTGGCCCTCTCAAACGTCCGAGTGCGAATCCGCTCGAACCGCCTTTTCGGCCCAAGGTGGATCGGGTGTCGAACCTTCCGGTATATAGGTTTGGGGAGGTGGAGAGGACGATGCCGGTGGGGGACCAGGTGCAGCGGGGGTATGGGGGGCAAGGGTTAGATTGGAGGGTCAGACAGCAGGGTAATGGTTGTACGAGGCCGCAGCAGGAGCAGAAGCCGAGGCCGACGACACAGGGACCTCCCACCCGCGCTCTTTGGGGGACGAAGTATGGGAATGGTACTCCTAGGACAACTTTCGACGAGATTACCTCCCACAGCCGATACGCATTTGGGACTATACCCGTCACAGACCAGACTCCGACTACTGTACACACGCCCGCTCGTACCCCAAGTTCAGCTTCAAGTTCGATTCGGACTCCACCCAGAAATTGGTTACAGCAGAAGCAGAAGACGCCTCAACAGCAAAGGATCTTCGGTAAATTCACCTTTCCTGGTGTCAAGCAGATGGGGAGCCTCAAGGGAAACGAGGATATGGTAGCTGTGTCACCTCCCCGACCGGGATTGTCGCCCATTGGGAGTAGGAGGGCGCGAATGAGGGCGGCGGCTCAGAGAGCGAAGGAGGACGAGGTTGGGACTTCTGTGGGTGTGTCGCGTTCTGAGCTGGGGAGGCAGGACTTCTCTTTATCTTCTGCGGACCCTACCAGGGACAGTGGAAAGAACGGGAAGGGTACCGGGATGTTTGGGAGCTCGGTGGTGCAGGTAGAGACTTCGCCTCAAGCACCGGACGATTCGATTGGAGATGAGGAAATACTTCCTGTAGGACTTGGGGAGGAAGCACCAAGACCCGCGGCGAGGCAAAGTTTGCGAGTGACGGCCTGGACGGCTATGAGGCGCCATTCTTCACCTGATACCCGTCCTTTGTGGCCCTCTGTCTACGCTCTGTTGGAATTGGTTAAGGGGGGTAAGGCTAGCTCAAGGGTGGAGTCGGTTGAGGAGAATGGTAGTGTGGATTCTTCGGATTCGGAGACGGTCGTGGATCCGGCGAGTGGTGTGGCTCACCGCGAAGAAGACAATGCTCACAGCCAAGACACTGGCGGAAAGAAGAAGTCGATCGATACAGAGACCCATGGTAGGAGTATGGTGTCGAATGAGGCGGTGGTACGAGCTCCGAGTTATGCGGAGATTGCAGCGAGGCGTGCAGGTGCTCGACCCAGGGGTAAGAAGTGTGCCCAGGTGACAAGTTGAGTTGGAGTGGACTACCTTTGCCTAACTCACTTGCTAGATAGGGAGCACGTAATGCGTACTTATGACGAATCTTGAATGCAATGTAATGACTTGGAAGTTCTTGGATCAGTAAGTGTTATGACTTTGAACAGGGTTCTATTACTTTTCTAGGTAATCGAAGCGTTCCAGAGTTGATGTTGGGGTAGCTCTGGGGTGTGTCGATGGATTCAGTGCCGCGTTTTCGAACACACGACTCGGACCAGGAGCTATCGCTGGTCATGTTAGAATGGAAGGCTGCCAGGCGGGAAAGACCCCACATATCCGATACGAATGACGAATGTTGGCGTACGAAGAACCGAACAGAATTTGGGCACCACTGACAGTCATCATCCTTAGGATAGGGAGAGAGTATATAACTAGGGAGTGCTTTCCCTTCATCTCTCAGTCACCTTTCCCTACGTACACTCAGCAACAATGTCTCTCTCCGAAGGACCTTACATTATCAGAAGCCGGCAAAACAATGCAATCGTTGGTCGCAATCCTACAGAGGATCGATCTCTCTTGCCGAAGGGGGTCTTTGTCTATCCTGCAGGCGATTCAAGTATTGTGCCTCAGGCTACGGTACGTCTCGCCTCCTGTTCAACCGGCGACGCTTGTTCATACCCATAACTTCTCTGACACGGTTGGTCCCAGTGGTCGATCAAGCCAGAAGGTGATGGAACATATTTGCTCCAAGTATTCGGAGGCTACGCAATCGAAGAGAATAAAGCTCTCTACGCCGACATACGGGAGCCTCCGACTCTGACCAAGTGGAAGATTGAACATCAGCCTCAACACGGGGATTTTGTGTATACGTGAGTGTTGTTTAGATTGATCTGGGTATAATTCTCATTATTGAGGTATAGGATAACTCTCCCTCAGAGTGGTGATGGATGGAGGGTCGACAATACAGAAGATTGGTCGCAGCTTGCCGTTGGACCGCTTGCAGCTACGCGTAGCATTCCACCGCAGTATCTACCCAGCGGCATTTTCACGATCACTCCTCTCGGAACTGATTAAACCTGAAGAGTCTGTGTCAGTAAAAGAAGTCAAAATTGCGTGGAACTATGTAGTATTAATTGCCCTCGCAGCGATTGCGAGCGTTCAAGAGAAGTAAATAGTAAATATTCAAGTTGTGGGCTCGTTTCTGATCGCATCAATCGCCTCTTGTCCTCTTCCACCATGTCTCTTCCGTCCTTCATCTCTTCGTCGTTCACCGAGACGTTCAAAGTGGCAGATATAGGTCACTTCTGGAGCCAGTGCCACATCCCTTTTGCCGCCTGAGTAGATCAATCCTTGCCAGGGACACTTCGTCAGCTCCCGTCCACCTTTTGACCTGACCTTCCCTCCCAAGCACCCAAAGGGCCATTGAATAATGTTGGAATTTCGCTTCTCACGAGTGAACTTTCCAGGAATCAGAATATTGCTCGGTTGAGCGTGTGTCTTTCTTTGATCTCTTCCCGTAGCATAACGGTTTACGAAGGTGCGTCTGCCCGCCCTCTTGGTACGAAGTTCCATATTCACTATTCCCTTTTATTATACCAAACGGCAATGAGCCGTACCTACAGATATTAAAAATATCCTGGAACTCAACCGCGAGAAAGAGGACGATTGCTGGGTCACATACAAAAGAACCTGGATAGTCCCCGGAGAAACGTGCTTCGAGTCGTCCCGTTGTTCCTACCATGTCTAGGAGTGGCTGAAATGGGCTCCCTGCTGCCAATTGGGCTCGCTCCCCTCCCTAGAGGAGGATTTACGTCAAAATGCAGTGCATGCTCCGGTCCCTCCGCCTCTGGATAGCCGTTGAGGGCTAAAGATTGAAGAATCAGCCAATGGCGGAACCTTCTTCGACGGTCATCATGCCACTCACAAGAGCTCATCTGTCCTGCATTCCTCGGTCCCTCTCTCCATGGATAATCCGCAGCTTGATAATGATGAGTATGGTACGAGCTGGACGGCTCCGCATGATGGCGATGGTCGTTGTGCGAATGGTCATTCTTCGAGTTGACATGACTCTTGCGAACGTGAACCCTATTCAAAGAGTCTCGGTATCGGTTTTCAATTATCGGACGATAGTAGATGTTGGTGGTGGGAGTCTGGCATCTTCTACCAGACGGCAGAGCCTCTAGGATCTGATCAAGCTTCAACTCGACTTGCTGATATCATTCCCATGTGTCTCTATGGTATATGGAATTGGGACGTCTCCGTACCTCTTTCGTCTTCTCAATGCTACTCTGCAGATTATCTAGTTTCCTCTGCAGCTCGGAAAAATTGTCTTCCGAAAGCACGCAAAGAGGCTCCAGCGACGCTCCGTCGAGCAGATCGGTGAGATGCTCGAGTGGGCTTCTTCCGCCATGGAAACTGCCATTCCTAAGAGGGGTGGTTTGGTTGTTTGAGGCTCCCGGGCGCCCGAGGGTGTAGGAAAACCAGTGACCGGGAGTTGGTAGAGGATGTTCATCATCTTGAAATACCTGGCTAGTGACCTCATTCCTGGACATGGGAGATTGCTATAGGGCTTTGATTTGCCAATATGCGAGAAGAGGAGGGGAACTGACGCTGTGCGATGTCGAGTAATTGACCACCCTCTCTTAAAGAATCGAATGTTTGCGCCGTGATGTCGATATTTGCTATATATGGCTTTTTTTGAGGATGTGGGCTCGACGATGACTTCACCCCGGGATTGGTTCCGAGGCATATTCTTTTGATGACGGTGGCTTTGATGGGGTGACTTCTAAGATGGTATACTTGTCTCTACAACGAGTTCTTCGATATATGGGAGAGGGGACACCTCAGATCTGTGTTCTGGAAAGCCAAAGGAGCGCAAGATTTATGCACCGAGTAAGACATCTATGGTCGCGCGATTTCGACCATTGGAATTTGAGGTGAGGCGCTACTTGCTGGGACTTGGCCGCTCAGTGTCACGGTGGGTAGAGCGCGACCCAGATCTCCAATGCGACCATCCAGTCGCCGCAAAAGCAGGTTCAGACTATGCAGCGTTGCCACAGATTCTTCAAGTTGGTGTCGGTCCAATTATTTAGAGCTGTACCTTTGGCATAGATTAAACGGACATTGACAATCTTGGCGACTTTAACTCGGTTGTGAATAGATATAACCTTCCTCAGACTCAGCTTCTGATGCCGTATAGATAATCCCAGCAATGAATAGGGTAACGCCTCTTCTAATCCAACACCAGATTGTTGACGACAAAATCGCACAACAAAAACGCGGATTGGATCTAGTCTGCGTAAGGTAGTCGAGATGCTGAGGAGATTTATCAGGGTTTGATAGATTCACTGTATCCTGGACTGATCCTGTAGCTTGGTGGGATACTTTTAAGAAATTGTCCTCGTAACACTGCTTTGCCATTGGGGTTACCTTGCAGGGCAAGGTTCTATCCCATGAAAAGCTGAGTCAGCGGGCAAGCAAGAACAAACATTTCCCACCAATGGTCAACAACCAGAAAAAGAAAAGCTATCGGCCCTTGTCCATTCGCTTCATGTACAGTCGCGGACAGTCAAACTCGACCAATTTTGGGAAGATTTATAGCCTCCCATATAGAGTAGCGGAATCGACGCAGAACAAGAACGTCGTCATCATGGCCAAGTTTGAGCGAATTCTATCGAGCCGTTCGCCTAAAAATCGCAAAATACTGGTCGTGAACCCCAAAAATATTCGCCGTACCCGAAAATTGCTCCTAAAATCACGAAAAAGTGCCCAATCGCTTCCTTTTGAAAAGCTGTTCATGATCCCGAAGTTTTGAGAAAATCTATTCGTTTATTCTTGCGCAAAAAATTCACAAAGGTCGACCCAAAATGGAAGGTCATCAGAAAGAGGAAGGACCCTGACCAAACCCTGATCCAGAAAAGTGAGGGAACTGCTGAACAAAGGCTCCTTTTCTGGATTAAGTCAATTGAGCGGGCTTGAAAACCCTTCCCGACGCCTGTCGGAAGCTGTCGGACCCTAGTCGGACTCTCTCGGGACCCCCTGGCAGGCCCAGCCGCTCCTTACAGAACCGTTTCCGAGGCCCGAAAATTTCGCCGTTCCTTAAAATGCGTGGGAAAAACTTCGGAGATGTGTTTTTTGAACGCTTTCTCAATTCTGAGCATCTTCCCAGAAATTTGGGCCAATTGATTCATTGGTTCTTGAGAAATCACGAAAGTGCAAATTTGTCGAGTTTGACTGTCCGCGACTGTAAGTATTCGTCCCTCTCCGCCTGTGTCAATCATTTCCACCATGATCTCTTGGTTCTCGCGTCTGCACGAGCGGTGCNNTNNNC
>JAMZDL010000234.1:23345-33546 GCA_027579765.1 Candolleomyces efflorescens
GTGGCTACGTTCCCGACCGCGACTCTTGACAACGCAACATATGTAGATGTTGAACATTGAGCATCGAAAGACCCTTTCAGTCGGGCGGCTTTGCTATATCAACAACCACGGCGGAATCAAATGGTTAGCCCTTGAGCTTGACAATTGGCGAGTGCATAGGCACCTGTCATAGCANATTGCCGCCGTTTGGTGACCTCTCTCCCCTCGAGGCGGTCGTTGATTTGAATCCAATGCATTGCAGGTTCTACCGGGGTGGCATCTTGCTCCAGACCCGGCATGGTGCGAGATTTTAGAGGATCTCTGAAAACAAATAAGGGGAGTGAGATAATAAAGGAGAACTGTGTTGGCATTGTCGGTATATGGAGGTTTACCGTTTGCGAGGGTCGAGAATGATGTTCCGTCACTCGGTCAAATCCAATTCACGTTCCGTCACTAAAGCTCGCATCCCAACACAGATTTCCATCGTTGTGTGGCAGGATCTTCCATTGGTGGTGATCCTTGCCATCAAGTCCTCTAACGATGTCGTCCTTATGGAAAATAAGCAGCAAAATTCTCGCACGGAATGATAATCGTTCCAACTTTCGAGGACACAATGACGAGGAGTGATGAGAGCTGTTGAGTCCCACAGATAATGCTGAAAGTACGGCACATTGGAAAGATCTAGGATAGGTTCTCGTATATCAAGATATGTTTTTGTAACTACCGAAAAATTGCACACTAGCTTTCTCTGCTCAATATCTTGATTTGCCCGCAAATTCCCCTGGGCCCTGCAAGGTCTTGTCTCGGCGAATGAGCCGAGCCTTCCTAGTCCAAACTGGTTGCCGACGCGACGCATGCACAACAAAGACAAATATTTGTACGTAACGTCCGAATTCTGTCCTCTCATGGCTCTGCCACCGAAACGTTCTCCGTTGCGACAAGCCCTTCACTCTCGTTTTACATTGTCCTAGGCAACCGTGTGGCTGCAATGTACTCATTCACACGCTTTTTTCAGTCCCACTTGCCACCTGCCCTCCGACGTTTCTCGGCCTACTTATAGCAGTGCTACTCATTTCCCTGAGTCGGCGCTGGCTCAAAATGTCCTTCTCCCTCGCGATTTTAACTCAAGGAGGAGCCAACTCGCGCGCACTGGACTCAGGCCGGGGGCTTTCAGTGCTTCTCCCCGCATCCTTTCTGATGCTGGGGGCTCTCAGCGTTTTGACCGCCTCCGGGTGGAGCGCTTTGAAAGCAGCTGGCACTTCAAGGCGATGGAGGGATGTTGCGGCCTTCGATTTTGCGATGTGTTATGCTTCATCTCTTTTTCAGGAGAGGCAGAGACAATGCAAACTCCAAGACGTCTTGGGTATCCCGTACGATGAATCGGGTGCTTCCTTACCCCATTTGTTGTGTAAGATCACCACCCATCGACCTCTCGTCTCTCCTGAAGTCTCCAATCCACTTCCTCGCCGAACGAAGCCACGGCCGGACCTTTCTCTGCTTGGAGTCGAGCCATACCTTCCTATCTCTGGCGTGCTTGCGGAGAATGGGGAGGAGGTGTTGCCTGATCCTCCTTTGAAAGAGCATTATGTTCTATCTTCATCTCGCCAACCTCCCCGACTTCGCTCAAAGCCGGCTGTCGCTCCCATCCAAACATCGCGAGTGGACTACAACATTTTGGGAGACGGCGACGAACCTATAGTAGAATACGACATCTTCACTCCACCCGCACCTCCGCCTTCATGTGACTCTCCACTACCCAGCGACCCAGCGCTCGCACTCAAACTTACATTCAAACCTTCTTTATACCCTTCCGCCATGCAACGTCGGTTCCACAATCTATCTGCCATCCTCACACAGGAAACAATCCAATCGCTCGCCCCGTCGATTCACTCTATCTCAATCACCATCCCTACTCTTTCAAACGGTGACCTGTGGATACCCCAAGGTTTAGCAAACCCATTCGATGGAAGAACTACGTCGGCCAACATCAGGGTCGATCACCCGAGTGTGTTGGATGGGTGCTCACCCCTGCGATACCGAAACCTCTTTCCAAACCTCGAAGAATTTGTATGGATTGGGCCTCTTGGTAGGCGATATGGAAGAGGGAGTAGGACTACAGGTGCTCTTCCCGCCCCGTTTTACGACATCACCAGCCTTCCGTTCGGGCAATTGCGAGCGCTCAAGCTTCAGGGTTGTGCGATCACACTTTCGGATTGTTCGCATATCCTGAGGAGCAGTCCCCGGTTGAGCGTATGCGTGATCGATCAGGTGGTAGACATCGACCCCTGTTTCTTCACGGAATCTCAGGAATCGTCTTTGAGGAGCGCTATCGGTTCCGGTAGTAGGCACTCAGGCAACGATGTTCCCAAGGCGTACCCAATCTTTCTTCCTCTTTGTGACCCTGACAACGGCGCCTACCCTCCGCATCAAGACTCTTCACCATACGAGCCCCTCATAAGCTGCCCACACCTCCACACTCTACACATCCGTACCTTGGTCGACCTCTGTCACTTCTTCTCCACCTTAAGCGCGCCGGCCCTGCGAAGTGTCAAGTACGCGCCCATTCCAAGGCAAGGGTCGGGGAATGGGAACTTGGGGGCAGTGGAAGGGTCTAGCCTGGCCGACGTCGTGGGCATGGTGGAGGACTTTACTGGGTTGTCGTCCGGCGTCATCACAATCGAAAGCTTCCCTTGGAACATCGGCTGGGAGAGCTTGGAGACGTTCGAGCTGGTGATTTCCGACGGCGTGATCATGCAGGAGGGTGTTGAAGAGCTTTTGGACGAGATTGCGAAGGAGGAGGATGTCGCGGTAAGGATTGTGGCTGAGGGGGTGGATGAAGAATTGTGTGATGCGTAGAAGGTTAGTGAGGGTGCGTGCGTTCACTATCCTTTACGATTTTTGATGTCCTCGCTGCGATTCTCTGGGCTTGTGGACGCGATCTTCTTTCTTACTTCATCCCATGATATACATAATACTGTAGCATAGAACCACATAATTACGCTATTAGTGCTGTTTATAATACGTCGTTCTCTGTAACTTATTTGGCACACCATTTAGGCTTGTGCCCTGCCACCCTATACTTATCTAACAGTTGCGCATTCCATTTTTCAGAGTCCAAGTCGATGGCTCCCGAAGGAGGGGACTTGGATGCTTTTTCATTGCGTGCGCCCTCTATAGCCAAACTCCAGTCGTCACTAGCTGAGGTTGCCCGCTATAGTGCCGATTTAGTGATCGTTGTTCAAACGAACTCTCGTCTTCACGACAGAACAATAAGCTCATTGTCAAGATATGTAGTCAGAGCTAGATATCTACGATCCCTGCACATCCGAAGTCCACGCCAGACTGACAGGCCGTACAGTAACTCGTGTCGAAAATTTCATATTCATCCTACTCCTCAAATTCCTCCCCAGAAAGCTCCGACACGGAATCATAAAGCTCTTCGTCGAGCTGTTCTCCCGAAACCCCTTCCCTCCTAGCGGCGCCTTTAAGTCTCATAAGAGGCTTTTGAGGGGATACGTTGACAGAACCATTCCGATAAACGTGAACTCGGTTGGCTCTGCGGTCATACCGGACTGTGATGTGCTCAGTGGGGTCGTTTGTAGTGGTGTGCCACCAGACTCGGCCTCGCGGGCCAGGTGCACTACAAAGCAGTAGTTAGTTGATTGAACGTGACGGATTAGTACTGAGGACGACGTACGAGTAGACGATCGCTGTGCTGGATGAGGTGAGCGCTGGGTGTGCCCACGCGATGTTACAAAGTCTTTCGATCTCGGGCTGCTCGCCCGGCAAGAGGGTCGGGGGATTGAACTCCATCCTCAGCGTCCGAGAAGGGTTGGTCATCTCGAATATTGTTGGATTGGGTGTGGGAGTAGTAGGGCAAGCAATGACAGAAGATGCGCCTGAAAATTATGGGCACTGACTTGGCTACCTTTATACAATGTGCCAGAGCGAGCTATTTATATCAATCCTTGAGGTAAGTAAGGTGAGAAGTACAAATAAGAAAGGACGGTGGTCAGCAGGACCCACCAGCGTCGAGCTTCAGGTTCGAAGACTAGCGAAATAAAGCAACGTGGTAGTATTTTCGAGGATGCCATCTTCCTAAATCGCGCCGAGAACACCTACTAGGTTGCCTGGTGGGCTTGAGCTTAGTGCGACAGACAGCAGGCAAAGTATAAGATAAGTCCTATGACCGAGTTCAAACTGCGTTCTTCACCAAGTGTATGTGCAAATTAATGAATTCGAGCGGTCACCTGTGGAGATGCGATGATTTAGACTCTCAATTCGGTGTCAAACATGCTCAGCTTCGTGTTCTCCCGTGTCACCCTCCGACAGAACACTGCTTTGGAATGAAAAGGGGGTGGAATGGTGATGAGCGAAGACAACTCTTGGATGTGAAAGGGGCTGATCGACTCACAACGACGAGCTAATAGATCGCTACTCTCGAGGGAGATACAAAATCAATTAAATAGGTATATTCGAGGGAAGAGTAACGAGACAGAGTGAGAGAAGACTGAGAACGAGTGAGCTGAGGGGTCGAATATCTCAATAAGAGAGTCCGAAAGTGAAAGAAAAGTCCAATACTAAGCCACTCGGGACCTCCCACATGGTGTGAGGAACGACGAGCCAATTGAATCGTGCGGTAAGGCAGCCAGGTATCGACTGCTCCGGACCACCGTCGTCGTCCGAATACCTTCGGGTTGAGGGCGTGAGGAGTTACGATGGAATACAGTCCCCCATCCCCAAACGGGAGGTGTGGACACCAAAAGGGTGATGCCCCGAACGGCACCATCCCCACAACGGAATGGAAGATACTGTGAAATATCATGCTCGAATTCAGCGAATTTAAAGAGCTGTGTAAGGTTAAGATGAGTCCAGATATGAATGCGAGAGTCTGAGTAAGATACGACGTACTACAGGCATCCCGCCGATATCGCTCTGAGACAAGTCGACCATGGATGCTGAGAGGTCCCGCGTCGAGATTCGAGTGTTCAAGATAGTGTGGTAATCTCTTGGTGTTGCGTCGTAGAATCTGCGGGATTACGGGTAGATAGCTTTCAGTAGAGCTCGTAGAATTGCGTAAAAGGGCGTCGATACGACTTGGGTACCGCTGGAAAGGCTCTTCGAACGGTCTACGGAGTTGAAGGTGAGTCCAAGGTCTCCGCCGAGCATCAGCGATGGTAATTTACAGAACTGAGCGACCACAGAACGAGCACCGATCGGCGTACACCGCTTTCCGCCTTTACAACTAGGTCCTCGCTCTCGCTATTAAAATGAAAAATCGCTCGACCTCTTGGAGCGACACCAGTGGTTGTGGTTCGAAATATCCGAACAGTTCAGGACAGGAAACACGAATAGTCTGTCGCCTCTTTTGTACGCAACATTCAGAAATCGAAGATGGCCCAAGACGGGAGACACTCACATGAATATATTCCAGCCCCAGTCGATCTGGCACCAATAGTTCTCGTCCCATCAGGACCTAGTCATTTCGGAAAGGAATCTGGCGATGAGAGCAGTTGACATCTTCGGAAAGGGTCTGATAATAGGTAGCACTGGTATGTCAATCGAATAATGCGTCGAAGAAAGCAAAATACCTACAGCGTCCAGATTCGAACCCGGGAGTGCGAGACTCCACCCTTACAGGACCAGACCCTCGCTCAATCGCAAAAGCGGCCTTCGAAATTGCGCCCGAGGCGTTTGAGAACGGGAAAATTGAAATTGAGGAGGCTTGCCAGGAGCGAATCCATGAATGAAAGCTCGCATTGCCATTGGTACGGCATTACTCTTGTTGGAGAGCTGCACTGCGTGGAAATAGACATGCCGGGTAAGAACTAGACTTGACTCACTGGGCTGGTGCCAGACTGGAAGAGCTAAACGAGTCGAGGTGCAGTGACGACCGAAAAGTGACATGAAAGACAACGTCCATTGATGCAATCAACGAGGGGCCGCGGAAATCTCCGAGCTGGTCGAGTTCGTCGTTCCTCGTTCAAGTTGCTCCCCCCACCTCGCTGACCACAGGAACGTCAAGAATGGGCCCACATTCTTCATCGATCCCAGATTCACACAGCTTGAGAAAGCTGACAGCTCAAGTCGCATGGATATCCCTCCCGATCCCGGATGGACCGCCTCGAAGCTTTAAACGAAAGTAGGGAGACGGGTTACTGGCTGAGATTTCCTGTTGTTGAGTGAGGTCGTCTGTCTTCGCTATAGTTTCCACTCTCCGACATGGGAGGCTCGAGCACGCTCACATTGTCGGCTTCTATGTGTTGGTCAACCGGCCTGGCCTTTGAAGCACGCTGTCCCGCCTACAAACTGGCAGCCCGTCGACTCGTTCTCAACCGTCAACCGCCCGATCTTGGACGTTCGCTTTGGGGCTCAACGGGGTTCGATGCTTTCGGCGACACCACATTGTGGAGGTCTCTCTGCTTATTTGCCTACGAGTACGATAGTTCATGTTTTGAAGCTAGAAATCTCTACGCGCAGCGACTATCAGCATGTCTCAACGGTGTCGAATTCAACGACTCCTCGGCGAGAACTGAATGCGAACTTCTCGATTGTAGATCATACAGGCGTCCGCTCTCATTCTGCTGCATTCCGCCCCCAACCACTTCAACTCTTATCGCCTAAGGTCACCGGCACTGTGTCGCTGGACCGCTCGGTTCAGAGCCTTTCGTCTCGACAGGGGACGAACACACTTCTCTTGCCGCCCCTCCCTAGCGCATATTCACTTTCTTCCTTCCGAACCGGAGCGAGTTATCATCAACCCACCAAGATCTCAAGCGAAACGCAAGGAAACGGGAAGAAAAGTTACCTTAGTCAGGTTCGGGAGGGGAGGCACGAACTTCAGGGTTTGAGAGGAGGACACTGTAGATGTTGGAGGATGGAGGCAGGGGCTCGGTATATGACGGTGCTGAGCGAGGACGTCAAGGTCATCGAAGGAATCTTGACTGGGGTGGACGGTACAGCACTTAGTGAGTCGCGGGTTTGTCCCAGGTTTCGCTCACTAACCTGGATCTTTTCGTCTGCTTTCCGATGACATCTTCGGCAGGTGCTCCTGCTGGGAATGATGAAACCTTCTCGCCGTTCGCCGAATCGATTCGCGGGACTTATCTGAGCATGCGTACTTCTTGTCTATTTATTGCCCGAATTTTCGATCTCGAGCGTTGTGTCGCTTCATCTGCTGGTCGATGCTGTCGGTAGGTATGTGCTTGAACGTCGTACCAAATCGACGGTCTTTTTAGCTCGCGTCGCATATCGCTTGCTCAGTCTCTGGAGGTCCAGGGTTTTCCGTGCGGCGCTGGTTAGACGAGTTCGCATGGCGCTGTGCCCATCCTGTTTCCACAGCTTTGGTGCCAGCCTACCACACGCATCCCGGAGTCCGGACACACCGTCCATTGAGATAAAAACTCCCTAGCGCAGCTTGTGAAGCTGTATCGAGGAAGTAATACCATGAATGCGGTATAACACATACAGCTTGGGCTATACTTGGAAAGGTGTGCGGAAACGACAGCAATTTTGATTCCCGTGTACACCTATCGCACGCAGGCCGGAGACTCGAGAGTGTCCGTTGGGGTGTCTCTGATCTAATCTCCCGTCGGCCTGCATCCCTCTATGTGTTACAACGGCAGATTCGAAGAGATGAGCTGGTAGAGGCTTAATGAAATCGTGTGGGATAGTGCTCGAGCTCGGTTCCTGCACCATAATTCATCTTGTACATACAGCAGGAGTGGTGTAAGTGGAACTATGAGTCATGATACTGTGTAAATGGTGTTAAAAGGTGTTTTGCTCCCCGTTCTTAAATATCGGGTCAGAGCAAAGGGTTCTTTTCCTTTTGCAATCCGAAACTCTACTCACAACATCACTCGACCAAACCTACGCGCTTACAACCCTCCGATCTCAAACCACAATGGAAGGAAAGAGGTATGCAAACTGGCATTGTCTGGGTACAGAATATATGATTCTCAATTATTTCGCAGCATCACTATTAAATTACCAAAGATGTAAGCTGAGTTCACTGGAATCACTTGTGCTATTTTTCTGACACACAAAACCAATTCAAGGATCCGCCTGACAGGTATTGAAAATTCTGCAATTTGTAGACATAACTCTTTTCTTAATCCCTCTCTAGACATTGTTCTTGAGCTTGAAGATAGTACCCCCAATCACGAGTATCAGGATCTCGGCATCAAACTTGTTGCCTTTGGCTGCCGGAAGGATGGGACAGTCTCAGATAAAATAGACTTTTCCCTTGCCCAGACCTCCCTTTCTCCAAGAAGGTGGAAAGTTAAGGGCTTTCTCATGCTGTAAGTTATGTTCATTGTATTATAATTCAAGACAAGCTTTTGACTTGAAGCATCTGCCTCTAGCAACCAAGAAACATCCAATGGAGTCACAATCATTGCGACATCTGAAGAATGGGGTGATCTAGGGTTCTTGCATGTGGACAGCTCCTTCAAATCCACCTTAACAACCCCAAGCAACTCAAACCCTGGTGAGGACAAGCAGTTTCTATATTCAAAGCATCTGGGCTGAACATCAACTTTATTTAGGCCAAGGTCAGATCATGGAGACCACTCATGCTGGCTTGCACCTGGCTTTGTATTGGAATGTGGTGGAACCTGAAAGCCCATCAGAGCCATTTGCCATGTCATCTGGTAAGGCATGCAGTTCCTCAAAAGCATCCAGCGCACTGACTTTGTGCACTCAATTTAGAGAATATCGAAATGCTCACCACAATGCTACTCAAGGAAATGAGCAATCTTTCTGGCATACAAGACCCTGAACTTGGCAAATTGCAGAACTTGCTTGGGCACCAGCTCCTGGCTTCTTTTGAAAAGACCCAAGATCTTTCAGCCCTGTCCAAAGCAATTTCAGCATACAAGCTAGCTGTTGGAAATTTCCCAGATGGCCATGAGTTGCTGCCTGATATGCTCAGTGGTTTAGGAGTTGCACTGCTATTTCAAGTGAAGCACACAGGACATCTTCCTAGCATCACTGAAGCAACCACAGTGTTACAGAAAGCAGTTGATCTGACACTGGCAGAGGATGAGAAGATAATTAGCAGGCTGGGGAACTTGGGGAATTCATACATGCAGCATTTTGTGCACCTGGGTGATCCCTCTGCCTTGGCCAGGGGCATTTCAGCCTATAGCAAAGCTATAGATCTCACACCATTGGGCCACCCACACCTTCCTTCTCACTGCAACAATTTGGGCAACTCATACCTTAGGCGCTTTGGGTGCTTGGGTGACCTTTCTGATTTGACTGAGGCCATTTCAGCGCACCAGAAGGCAGTTGAGCTCACCCCACCTGGAAATCCAGACCTTGCTTCCTGCTGGTGCAATTTGGGAAACTCATACATGACCCGCTTTGAACGCTTGGGCAATCTGTCTGATTTGGCTGAAGCCATCTCAGCCTACCAAAAGGCAGTGGAGCTCACTCCATCTGGACATCCACACCTGACTGGCTACTATAACAATTTGGGAAACTCATACATGACCCGCTTCCAACGCTTTGGCCATCCTTCTGATTTGGCTGAAGCCATCTCAGCCCACCAAACAGCAGTGGAGCTCACCCCACCTGGACATCCAGACCTTGCTTCCCATCAGAACAATTTGGGAAACTCATACATGATTCGCTTTCAACGCTTGGGTCATCCTTCTGATTTGGCTGAAGCCCATTCAGCCTACCAAAGGGCAGTGGAGCTCACTCCCTCTGGGCATCCAGATTTACCCGGTCACTGGGCCAACTTGGCAAACACACTTTCTAATTTCTTTGTTGTGACACATAACCCTTCTGCCATTGCTGCTGCCATTTCTGCCCAAGAAAATGCAATTGAGCTCACTCCATTTGGAGATCCCAAGCTCACACTGTTGCATGAAAACCTTGGCCACTCATTTTCTCGCCTTTCACGAATCCTTGGCTTTCACGGTCAGTTGCAAAGAAGTCTTTTCCATTACAAGCAGGCTGCTTCTTTCGATTTTGCCTCTCCTTCAAGCAGACTCAAGGCTGCCAAAGCATGGGCAAACTTGACATGCAATCCCAATTTCAAGATGAGTTCACAGCAGGTTCTTGAAGCCTTTGAAACTGTTATGAATCTTTTGTCACTAGTAGCTGGCTTGGAGAACACAGTCCAACACCGGCACCAACTCCTCCAAGATATGTCTGAGCTCCCTTTGCAGGCTGCTGCAGTGACATGTGCAATTCACTATCCCAATAAAGCTTT
>JAMZDL010000235.1:0-33546 GCA_027579765.1 Candolleomyces efflorescens
CCCTTGGCAGCTCCGATTGTATTACGACGGTCAGAACGATGCAACAGAACCCTCCTTCCACTTCGTGGAGTCGGGGAAGTACGCAAACTATAAGATCCGAGAGAAGCCGATGGAGGAACATTGACTTGTCGTCGAAAGATATCATAAGGGGGGCGATGAGTTCGAGGGAAGAAAACACTGCTGACTGAGCAATCGAAGCCTAATTCTCTTCAGCCCCAATGGAAACTAATCACCGACATGTTCGTATGATTCAGTCCTCCCCGTCCAACGCGAGGTGAGCAAGTACGTACATTATATGTCGCAGGTGTTCAAGTCCCATGGTACGTGAGTCCACTGCACGACAGCAATTGAACGCTCATCATAGAACTCACGTACACTTCCGAGTATCGCAACGAACAAAAAACATATCCAATTGCGGGAATGATTGATCCTTCAAGAACATTGACAACGGCATATCATGATATCAAAGGAGAACGAGAACCACGACGACTTCGTTCGGGCTCCACGGAGCTTTCAAAGTTTTGAATCTAATCTATGTCGATATGTCAGAACTTGCGTTATTCTGGAAAAAACGACGAAAACAATCTGTATACAGAAAGCATCACCGCCCATTCTAAACATACGGCAGCTTGGGCTCCACGGCCGTCCCATTGAAGAATCAAAATAAGAACCCGTCAGGTCAAAGTAATGAGAACCCTCCCGGACCCATGCGGAACCGCGGAGACCCAAGAGAACAACATCACGCACGACTGACAAGTTCTGTTATGGAAGAAAGAACGCCATTGATTGATAGTCAGAGTTTACTGATACTGATGAACGTAGCAGGCCCTCGGGCACAGGCTGAAATGTCAACGAAATTATGCAAGTCAAAAAAGCGAGAGACGGACAACACAGCAAGGTAGATAGCGAGCGAAAGCGATCACGATAGCACATACATACAAAACAACAAAATAATACAACTAAATACGAGCAAAAAATAATACAAGTCCAAGAACGAGCTCGAGCAAGAAAAAAGGAGGGGGGAGGCCTACGACAACATCATACGAGAAACATTTGCAATCCTGACAATGTCACCCTGAAGGACAACCCTCCACCTCTCCCCAAACCCAGCGGACGCAGCGGGCATCCCACTGAGAGCCACAACATACTTCACCACCTCTGCCGTATCGAAATCTTCATGTTTATCCACGGGCATCGCAGCGTTCAGATAAGTGAGGAGGGACGAAATCGGTAAATCGTCCGTCGACTCGTACGTCGTCGTAAACAGATGGAGTATCGACGAAGCGATGAATTGTTTCCTATTCAATCCAAAAACCATGAGCACGAATAAAAAGACAAAGAATCGACAAACTCACCTCCCACCAACACTATCCAAATCCGCAAGGCCCACACCTACATTAGGCCTCCTCACAACCGGGGCCACCCTCCTCGCACTCCCATCCCCATTCTGCTGGTGCTGGCTGTGCTGCTGGTGGTGCTGATGATAACCCGGCGCCCTCCCCCACCCAAACCTAACCGGATACTCCTCACCATCCACTTCACCCTCCGCATCAACGTCCTCCACCTCCCCCTCTCTCTCCTGCTCCACATCCCTCTCCCACTGCCTCTCCCGCTCACGTTCACGCTGCTGCGGACACCCCGGTAGGTGCTGCTGCAGCCTCCTCGAACCGCTCCCCGCCGAGTACCTCTGCTGCGTTTGCTGCTGGTACGAGTCCCACTTCGCACCCGCACCGTTAACCGTATACGGAGGGGACATCGCTACATACTTCCCCGAAGCCTGATGAGGGTGTGCAGAGTTATACGAGCTCCTCTTCGCACCGTGACTCGACGAAGACGAGGGTAGAGGTCCCAAGCGAGCGGAAACGGAACCTAGACGAGGCGGGGGCGGTACATGGTGGTGCTGCGACGCACTACTATACCCTCGTCCCGAAGTCGTGGTGGTAGCGGCAGTCGGCCCATCCACCCTCCTCCTCTTCCTCTCTCTCTTCCTCTCTCCCTCCTCATCTCCATCATCGTCCTCATCCTCTTCCTCAGACGACGAAGAAGAAGACGAAGAAATGGACAAGGACAAAGACGAAGCCTTCTTCCTCCTCCCATTCGATCTCGTATTCCTCGTATGCGGAGGTTCCTCCGCGTCTCCGTCTTCGTTATCGTGCTCGATTTCGTGGTCGTGTTCGTGGTGGTGTTCGTGCGTGTCCTCGGCGTCGACGTCGACGTCCGACAGGAGCTCGTCAACATCCTCGATACACCCCGGCACACCCCCCGGATTAAGCTGCCGAATCGTCGAGATCGACCCTTTAAAATCCGGAAGCAACGCCGCCTTCTGCGCACGTCGTTGACTACCAAAAGGAAAATAAAAAGTTCATGATCGTTAGGGTTGAACAAAGACAGCGGTAATACGATCGAAAGAAAAAAAAAACACTCACAACCTCGCCAAACACTTCCCCCGATGCTGCACCCACGGATACGCACAAAAACTACTATCCTGCCTCAACTGCACCCACTTCCTACAAAGCGCACAAAAAACCCTATTAGGCTCCACCTCCTCAATATACCGATCCGCTCTCAACGTCGCCTCTCTCTGCTCCGCGTTCCTCCTCCTCGACTCATGTATAACAGGGGGGTACGAATTCGGGGTGAGGTGGTGAGTGGAAGTGGAGGGGAAGGTGGGTGAGGGGGGGCCGGAGAGGGTCGTAGGGGGGTTCGAGTTCGAGTTCGAGGTGGAGTTCGAGTTGGGTTGGGAGGTAGAGGCGGTGGAGGAGGAGGTGGGGTGAGGCTCACGCTCGCGCGGACCAGGTACCGGTGAGATGGGTCCTTGAGACCCCGAGCCTCTCCTCGGGTACGGATCGTACCTTGACGCGTGCTGCTGCTGCTGCTGATGATGATAATGATGATGGTGCCCCGACGACGACGACGAAGTCGGCCCGTGCCCCCTCAAATGGTGTTCACGAAGATTATGCTGGTGCTGATGCGGGTGCTGATGCGAGTGGGAGTGGGAGTGTGGGTGCGAGTGCGAGTGCTGACGACCCTTACCAGCCTCCCCACCCGAGGACACAGCAGCACTCGTAGCCAACGTCGCCAACTGATGACTCTGCTCCGAAAGCGGGGGAGGCCTCGGTATATCGATCGTCTTGTTCGTCCGTCTACCAAATCGATCAGTCAGTCGTTAATCGAACGATAGGATGAAATAAACAGGATAGATAGAAAGAATGGATCGGAAAGACGAATACACAACGTAGAAAGAAAAGAAACCAACATACAAATTAACCCCCGGCCCAAAACTCTTCACACACTCCGCGCGATGGTTCAACCACTTCTGGACCGCACTATAATGGTCCTCAGGCGGCATCGAAAGCCACTGATCACACCTATTACACAACACCCTCTCCGCGTCGAACTTTCTAATATCCGGGTCTTTGGTGAAGAGCATGTTGCGCTGGTCGAGGGCGTAGGCGCTTTTGTTGTTTCTGTTACGAGGTTGGGCGGTCGGTTAGTAAGCGAGCGGTAAACAAAGCACTCGGAAGGAAAGGAACGAAGAAACGAACGAACGAACGAAGTAACGAAGGATGAAAGAGGAAGTAAAACGAGGAGAGAAGGAAGAAAAGAAAAGACGAAGAATAACATACATCTTCTTCGCCAAACAACTCTTCCTATGCGCATCCCACGGAATCGAGCAATACGTCGAGTTAGGCCTCAGCCTAATCCACTTATCGCACGACGCGCACAGGACTCTATACGCCTCAAACTGCGCAACGTACGGATCCGCTCTCAAATACTCGATACGTTCTTCCTCCGTCCTCTTAGCGCGTCTTCGTTTCGTCGTACCTTGAGCATGGGGTTGCGAAGAGGATGTGATGGTGGTACTGGGGGGTTCGGAAGTGAAGGGGACGTCGCCGCTGTGAGATGCGGCGGTGGGTGGGGTGGTAGAGGGTGGGACGCCGCGAGGACCAGCGGTAGAGGACGACTTGGATTTTGGGAAGCTGGAGAAGGGAGGGGGGAGACATCGGGTGGGAGTTAGCGGATAATGCATCGCAGGGGAAAAAAGGTAACAGGATCAACAAAAACCGAACAGATATGTCAACAGACATATAAAGAAACCAAAAAAAACATCAAATCGAAGAACCGCCCAAATCTCCCAAGATCCATCTCTCGATCCCAAAAGTAAAGTAAGAAACAAACAAACAACTCACCATCTCTCTCGATGTTCATCCCACATGCGAACCGTAAACCCCCCCGTCTCTCCATCCCTTATATCAACCTGAAGCCCGCAAATTTGACATGAGATGCATTTCGTATAGTCGTCCGGGTCTTTATCTTCCGCACTGGGTTTCTCGGCGACATTTCCGGTACCTGTAGTCGTATTGGTAGTGGTACCGGTGATCTTCAGGGTAGAGTCCGCAGGCACGAGCGGTTCGGAGGTCGATAACGGCCTTTGCCCTGTAGTCGTACCAGGAGTCGTACCAGGAGTCGTAGTCGGGGTAGGAGGAGGAGACTTTGCACCTGAACCGGGTTGCAAGGGGACCACAGCCTCGACGCCCGAAGGACCTTGAGATTGTTCGACCTCTTCTTCGTCCAGGTCTTCATCAGGTTCCCCAAGCCCATCATCATCACAATCATCGATACCGTCGCAGTCATCATCACCACCGTCGTCGTCGTGGTCGCGATGGTCCTCCGCCGTCGGTGTGGAAGCCTTCAGCTTCCGCTTCAACGGGTTATGTCTACGTTAAGAAATGTTATGGATGTTAGATGATCAATTCACGACAGATAGATCGATAGATAGATGGAGAACGACGAAAGGATGGATGGATGGGTGATGGAAGGACATACGGAGGTGAAGTCGATGACGGCTTGAGAGTCGTCGTCGGCGTGGGAGTGGTAGACCTGTACGAGAACGAGCGGGCATGACGGTCAGGTCAGGTCAGTCAGCGTACAAAGTGGTCGAATGATGGGAGTGGAGTGGAGGAGTGGGGGATAACGTACCCACTGGCGCCGCCATCGTGTTCGTCGGACATTCTAGTCGGTAACTAAATTCAAGGCCCGCTAAGTATATAATACGCAAGGTGGGGTCGGTCGGTCGGTGGACGAAAGATAGAAAGACAGACAGACAGACACGGAGAGACAGAAAGGACAGAAAGAGATGGGGTAAAACACGACAGACACCTTCTTATAAGTAAAGAGGAGAGGGGGTGGGGGGAAGGAAGAATCGGACACACCTAAAATCGGAAAACGAGCTACTTGCCTCCCCGCTTCCTGCATCCCTAAAAAGAACCTTTTCTTTTCGGATCGAACCCAACAAACATAACCAAGTGCCCAAGCTAAGCGTAAAAACTCGAGCCAGCAAAGAGGTAATGAAAATGAAAAAGGAGACGGAGCGTCACACTGTACGTACGTAAAGAAAGCGGCGGGGCCAAACCAGCGCCAGATCCTCATTAACCGATCCGGAAATGAAAAAACTGAGAATCCCTAGCTAACCAATTTCCTTTTTTTCCTTTCCACATGTATGTAATACACAACGCATTCGAAACCGAGCCCCTTGTCACGACTGAATGAATTGATTTCTGTTTCTGTTTCTGCAAGTCCTTTTACCTTTTCCCTTCCGCCCGATCCAGTCGCCAGTCGCCCCTCCCATTTCCATTTCTTATCACTAGACTAACTATCTATTTATCAAAGAGAATCGATCAGTCGGAAAAGGATCCGATGTGTCAATGTCGAGGCCAGCACCTCTTTCTGTCGTTCGTTCGTCCTCCGCCGACGTTAACTAGCCAAGTAGGACACATCCACACCAACCCGCGCCTAATATCTCCTTCTACACAAGTCCATTCCGCCGTCCGGTCTACCATAATGAAAAAACGGAGATGATCACGATGATCTTTGTCTTGTTGCCGGCCGTTGACCAGGGTCGCGGATCCCTGCTGCCGTGCCTCGCACTATAATAAGCGCGCATGTCTGTCGGATGGACTAACGCCATATTCGGTCGTTGGTTCATTCGTTGGGTCGGCCCATCGGAGACAGCAATCCAAGGAGAGACAGACAAACTCGGAAAGACAGACAAGCAGAGAGACAGGTACGATAGCGTAGCGGGTGTAGACAGACATGTACGTGTAAAGTAAACCCACCACCTCGGCGAGGGGTCGCATCACGAAGCTCTACCATCCACCAGAAGTCGGAAAGAAGCAAAGTCGTTCGGCGTAGGTCCTCGGTTTACCTCGTTCGTTCGTTCGCTCAATATCCCTGTTCATTCGATCGGTGGCTCGGGAACTTGCTCCTTCGTTTGTCCAAACCACACTCCTCTATGACGATTATGATTCGGATACTCAAACGAACGAATGGGAGGGGTCATTCACGCTTCCATTGCATTAAGAACGAGCAAAGGGAAAGGGAAAAACCATGAATCTATAATCTATCAATCTATCAATCAAGGGGGAACTTACTTACCTCCCTATCTACACTCGCTCGATCGTCGCTTTCCTCGAAACGCCATCCAATAGTAATAATCAGGGTCCACGGAGATCCTCACAACTAAACCACTGGGGAAACAAAGACTGATCATGAAATGGAAATGGTAGCGAGAAACTTGGTCTACTCGCAAGTACGGAACTAAACTAAACAACGCACCAGAGGCCGGCGCGTTCCCCGGCCAGTCAGTCGACGTCGCGCGACAGAATAAATAATTAGGTAGTCGTAGCAAACATCAGCCAGCGAGACGGACGGCCAGACAGACAAACAGACAGGCCAAGCGACCGACCGACCGACAGCTAGCTAGATGGACCCATAGAATACCAAGTCGACAAGGAAGTCCTACAAAGTGAAGCTCCATGTTTCGACCTGCCCATTGTTCAAAATTACCTAGCTACTTAAGCGTCAGTCGGACCAAGCTCACTTGATCAAAGCAAACTCAATTCGTAGTACGTACGTACGTATGTATGTATAAACACTGCTAAGATTGAGACGTAGGTAGGGTTCGTTCATTTGTCTGTGGCTCTGCATGCCACACTCCCATCCCCATTCCGAGCGAGCTGTTTAGTTTCGGTGCGCTGCGCGACTCACTTGGTCCCTCCCGTGTGTGAGCCGGTGAGTTGCGCATGGTCCGATTCCGAACGAGGATTGTATATGAGCGGTTTTTGGGAACTGGAGTCCCAGAACGAGAAGGAAGGAAGGGAGGGAGAAGGAAGAAAAGAAGAAAAGAAGAAGACGACAAACACGGTTCATGCCATGCATCCATGCACCTGAACCCGAGGATCTAACCAAACCATCCGTTTGTTTACCAAACTTTGTCCGAGTCATCCCGTTCCTTCTCCTATACCCTTTCCTGTCCTGCGAATTCCGACATCCGAGCGAGACACTTATACTTATTTTGCTCGAGCCGACTTGAGTAAACTAAGCAACTGATGAATTAACCAAGAAAGGAATTGGGAGTACTAGTAGTGCTTACTTGTGGCGGGCCCCACACGGCACGATACCTGCCTGACTGACGGGCTGACCGACCAACCAGACCATTTGTCATTTTCCTACGTATGTAGGAGCGACAACGTTACGATGTTTATCGATATCCTCTATCGCCTATTTCCTATTTACAGTGTGTAAGCAGTTTATCTGTCTCTGTCTGTTTGCCCACTCGTTCTCGCCGAGCCCGAGCGCGATATCCACGGCTGCTTCCAATAAAGAAAACCCGTAAACGTCAATTAACCACTTAATCAATTCGGGTGACAGAAAACGAGCCTCGGAGTCATGTCTGTCTGTCCTCAATGCTCGTTGACTTGGTGTCTTTTTTTTTTCCAGAAGGTAGCTTGGTGCCGTGTATCATATGCGAGGCTTATTGGTTAATTGAGTGGTGGTCAGCGTGTGTGCGTCGGTGGCGCAAAATGCAGTCGCAACTCAGGCTGAGTAAGTGAAATGAAATCCACCCCTTGTCTCGACTCGACCTGGTTCACCTCAGCTCGCCTCTTTCCCTCCAAGTATCCCAACTGGTAGCTCACTTCCTTCCTTTGCGGATCCACCGACACAACCAACCTTCCCTCTGGCTCCTTCCCTCAGACGAATGAATGAATGAATGATGGACGGACGGATGGGTGAATTGGTTTTTACAAACTGACATCATCATCGGGTATCCGATACGTGGATCATAGTATCCTGTAGCACGATTCGTTGGTCGTGCGTTGACCTCAGCTTGTTGGGACAATTCCTTAGTCCCAGCGTACCATTGTCAAGGTGTTCAAGCCCACATACGTATTCTCACGAAACGCGATGTGATATTATGAGTGACCTGCCGAGCACGTAGGCTGGCCGATTCAGTGAGGCTCACCCGCGGAGCTCCACGGTTGCATCTCAAGTTCGAGTTCGAGTTCGAGTTCGAGTTCGAGTTCGACCAGAGAAGGTGCAAAGCTCATCTTCCCTCTCGCCGGCGTTCCGAACACAACCTACCCCTAAACACAATCTATGTCTGTTGTCGGCCTATCTATCTATCAACGAATCAATGGCCGCTCTTGCTGAACAAGAACCACACAAGTCTTCTGGCTCGCTCGGCCATCACGATGACCCACACGATCCATTTGACGCGAAAGGTCTGTCGTTCTCGTTCTACATACGTACCACCTCGACGGAAATCACTATCCGGGCCATATGGCCGAGACACTGAGGAACCTCGGAAAGTCCAAACACACATACGGTCCTCAGAATGCTTCTCCCGCCACGACGCAATGAAGGAAAGAGAGACGTACTTAAATGGTCAAGCTCAGACTATGGAAGATCGGAATCCACGCGCTTGGCTCGACGTGACAACCCCGATAGGAACTCCGCATTTTACAGATCGGGGTATAACGAGCCCCGAGCAGGTCAAATTAAGAGGTTGGGGTAGGTACCCCAGTGTACGGTCGTATTCCGAGAGATCGACGAGCGGCAGCAGTTTTGTTAGTAGGACGCTCGCTCTCGCTATTGTCCCACGGTACACCAGATGAACCTGGGGCGACGCTAGACATAGGGACGAGATTCTGCTCAAAATTGTATCGTTACACGGAGATCGGAGTTCTCTGAGGATACTCCTATGTTGTTAAACCAGATGCAACCACTGGCAGCACGGAACATTATGATGCGCTTACAACGAATGACCTGCCGTTCCCGAATTTGGCGTGCGCCAGAGGAGAATCACTCTCGACGTGCTCAAACAGGCTAGGCGCAATATGGCTTCAACCCGCATGCTTCATGAAGAACCAACCCTACATGGGGTTTACACCTCCGTTTTCCCTCTGTTAGCTTTTTGTCGACTCTCCACTTCTATCAAATGCGACACATGATCTTTGCATGACCGCCGATCTGGATCATCCTTCCGTAGAATCAGCGCTGATTGCTGATTGAGAGCCCCGGGTCATCGACGAACTTACTCAGGAGTGCGTGTATTCGTCGGTTTTCATGGTGGATAGTGACTTTCTAGTGAACACCCATATTCCGTTCTCCTGCCGTACTGACTCTCCAGAACGTAAAGCTCGATGCACGTCGGTGTACAAGGCCAAGTACACCGAAGATGCTCACAAGGAACGTCAATACCATCCTCGTCAAACTTCCTAAACTGCGATCAAACCTTGTGCTCCAAAGCAGTTGGTCTTCACAGGAGGCACGCTGCGTCGTGGACAAAACAGCCTTATCACTTACCCCACCCCGCCAACTTTCTGGATATGTTGTATGGTATGTGCCATGTGGCGTGCGGATCCCTCTCAGAAAAGCACTAGTTGGGCGCTGCAGCCGTGTGTCAAACAGCCAAAAGTCAAATACCTCTTTATGGCCTCCACCCTCCTCGTCTGTCGTTCATTTTACGTTCACATGTTAAAGATACCCGCCGCGTTCCTGGCCCTACAAGACGAAGTGACTCGCACCACATCGTGGTTTAGTCTTTTCCAAGCTCAGAATGTTACGCTCCCGATCAATATGCTTTAGGTTTTCCGTTCGTACATGAATTGGTCGTATGTCGCCCACAACCATCCCGTTGTCGTACTCTCCTCGGACTTCCATCCTCGAGGAACAATTAGGCTCAAGATCGAGGGTGCCTCCGTCACCGCACACGATCGAGGGTGAAACGAAGGATATGATGGGCGCTAATCTCTACCTCATGGCACGGTATCTCAGTACCGCCTCCGAGCGCTCCGTCTTTTTTTCTCAATGTGAAGGCCGACGGTATATCCTGCGTTTAGGAAAAAGGACCTAAACTATAGAGTCGAGTTCAAGAGTTGCCGCCGGCATCTGCGGACGCGGGAGTCAACAAGCGGTGTATGGAAGGCAAAAGGACCCTCGTCCATGCCACATGTTGTCGGAAACTTAAATGACACCCTATTTCGCTACCCAGGCCAAGAAAGACATGGCGTGTACACGTCCAATGTCGTGACATGTCGACATCTGTTCTATCAAACGTTCTCCATTGCCTCGCCGCGTGTTGAAACTCTAAATGAATGAGGTTTTCACTTTTTGGAAAAGAGGCTTCGATCTTCGTGTCTCTTCACAGCACCGAACTCATGTTTGATCGTGAGAACTAAACTTCAGTGAACGCTAGAGAGTGTCAGAGCATCGAGAATATATTTTTTAACAGCGTCGGACCGACCTTTTCAATGGGGCGCTTGCAAGGAGATCGAGGGTTGCTCGTCTGTGTCAATTTTTTGTCGTGCATACCCATTTGTGGCATCGACGGAACGAGTCACCGCCGTACAATGGCCCCTCTTTCGGACAAGGAGCGTTCCCGGTTACGTTCTTCCATCCAAAGGATCCCAATTCCGGACGACGAAACACAATAGGGCAACTCAGGGACGACTGGGGTCGAAATTGGCCAGTGACTAGGAGTCGGGGCTCAGGGCATAGATACGCAGATCGCCGTTATCGCTCAGGCCAAGTCCTCGAGAGACCTCAGGCTCCAGGGTTCGAATTGAACCCTCCGAACGGAGAGATGCGAGTGGTACGAGAGACGACGAAACCGACAAAAAATTACATTGGAGGTCCTCCATCCGAGCACAACGACTATACAGGCTCAGTAGGGTATGATTAATGAATACAATAGTTAAATGATGCTTCACTTTATCATTCACGCGTTCAATGAAGTTGTATAACTACTGCGGTCTGAAACCACCGACGAAACGGTCATCCCCAGTTTGAGGCTAAAGAAGGCGTCAGCGTCACCTAATCTCGAAAGGAAAGAATGCAATGACGAACCGCAGTATGAGCAGTTTCGGGCTGTGGGAGGGGCTATCATAACTCTGATGAGATTCGCGCACATCTTCGTGATACACGAGAGCTTACATTTTGTAGAGTCTACCCAAAGAGCGCGTCAGCTTCTAAGTTCGTCACGTCGAGGATTCAAATTGAACTCACAGGGTTTCCGAAATCTTGCTCTTTCATATAAGACGGAGGAAGGTCGTCCTGGAACTGAACCTGCTCCTTCGCACCAGTCCCATAGTTCCCTTGTTGAGGGTACGGATACTGAGCAGGACCTGCATTAATAATCGGCGGAGCTCCAACTTGACCGTTGTTTTGCTGTGGCTGGAACGGTGTTTCGCCTACATACGGCCGTGGGATCGACGCAAGATTATACCTCGTCGACCTCCTCCTCCTTCTCATGTACAGCGCGAATATGCAAAGGAGGAAAATGGCAGCAATTCCACCTGTGTTGGTGCCGTCAGTTCCGCATGTCTGAGTGAAAAAAGAGACCAAACGGAACTCACCGACGACGCATCCAGCTATGATCCTCGAGATGCTATTACTTCTCCGACGATAGGTGATTTGGGCCCAACTTGATTGTACGAGTGTGAGCGCGATGAGTAGTACGGATCGTGTGTGGTTGAACATGGTGGTTCGTAAAAACGATTCATTGCTGGACCATCGACCTATAATGACCTGACGTCATCGCTCACAGGAGTGTCGGCATCATCGGCAAGGCTGTGTCTCCGGGCCCAGGCACACCTCGGTGCGACCAGTCGATTGTCGTCGGGAACCCGGACTGCGTCCTTGCTTCGTCGCTCATCGTTCACAAAGCCCAGTAGGCCATTCTATACGATCTATGAGTGTACAGTGGGTAAATACGCGTTGGTGCATCTATCTACGCAGCAAATAGCTCGACATGGCGCAGTTTAGACCGTGCCATAGCCCCCTTCCGACAAAAATGCTCTCCCATGACGAATGACGGCGTCAAGACCCGAAAGCCACTTGGCAAGCTCAGCGTCGAGCTTCTCCACCGAACTGCCTTCCGATAACCGATGATAGAAATCGCTTCTTCGAGGCGCCGCACGAATCGCCACCTTGGGGATAGAAGAGTTTGTCAGTACGGGACTGGGTGGGTCGAGGAGATAAGAGGCCGAAGCGGAGCAGAAAGATTCATCATGAGGCTTTACCCCCCAGTCGAGGAAGGAAGCGGAACGAGAGTAAAGGGGTGATATGGTCACGTCAGTCGGAACCATGGCGCAGAATGAATCATTCTATCGAAACGAAGAGAATATCCAGAAAACGGCGATGGAACAATCGCTCGAATCAGTCGTTCCGTCACGCCACAAAGTATCGGTGAGGTCGGGAATGAGAAGATTATGACCCAACAGAACGGGACCCGATGAAGGTATGTAGTAAAGGAATCCAAAGTAGATGTCGAACGAAACCAGCTTCGGCGAATCGGGCATGCCTCGGAGAAGAGAAGAGCTTAAGCACGTACAGACACAACAGAGCGCACTATCATCGAATGGTGTGGCTTCAGAACCTCGTCGTAAGCCTTCTTGAAGCAGACGTAAAGTTCCAAGGATTGGTCGCTTTGCATCGTTTGCAAGGCTTTACATGTAAGTGATAGACCCCTGTGGAGAGAAACGGGAGTTAGTCGTCAAAGAGAACAGAAAGTCAAGGACTAAAACGAGACGGAACAGGAAGAGACGAAGGGAAGGACGGCCAGACACGGATAAGCTAAACTGGTGGCCGAAGAAGGCTAATATAGAGAGTAATATATCCCGGTAAGCGAACGAGGCCGGAGTCAAAAGTAACCAGGAAGGCAATATGAGAAGTCAGGAAGGGAGCGAGAAATTGCCCTCCGAAAACAGACACAGCCAAATCAAATATGATTCAGAGATGACTGACCGCATGAGAAGAACCAAGGAATGAATGATTTTACTGTGAGAGCCGTCGTGAGATTCATGTACCACAGTTTGAACGAGGACTTCTAGCGTGTCGGAGCGATCAGGACGAGCTTCGTATTGACGACGAACGGACTGGAAGTGGAAGGTTCAGCAAGAGTGTGTCAAAAAAACCGCTCGACGAACGTTGAGATTATGTCGAAGGTCTGCCTGCACAAACGAGAATACTGCAGAGCCGAAGAGATCTGTATATATCATGGACGGAGCCATAAAGAAGTTTGGCGGAAACGTCAGTCAAGGAAAGACGGCGGAACGGGAAACACAAGGTGTGGAATGAGCGAGGAACAAAGGAGAACTACACATATTCTATCTCCTCGGATTGGGGGAGGTTTGGGTGATGGAAAACGACGTACCGAACATTTGCAGTAGACCTTCCGATGCTTCTAAGAAGGCCTTCGAGTCTATTCCGGACGGCGTAATCGGTACATCTGCAAACGACTGATCGCGGCGACGTGGCATTCACAATGACAGGGGATGTATGTTGATGTTGAGTAACCCTTAGAGTGAGACGTCGGTCGGCTGCACCTCACCTTGACCATCTCGAAATGAGGTTTCGCTCCCATCGTGATTCAGCAAGAGCGAGAGGTTGGTGAAAGTGGAGGGCGTCTTCGTGCAGAGTAAGAGAGGGGGGAGTCAAGAGAAGCGCAGCGGGCAGGCCACTGCCTTATCCATCCAGGTCGTGGTTTCAAGGTGGTTGTCCCAGTCAAGTAGCGCAGCATGCCAGACGTCCTGGGTTGAGCCACACGTGAAGTGTGACGTCATGCCCTCATGCGGCGCATCATCCCGCCATCTGAGCGCCGCCCGCCCCGCCTGATTCAGGTTCCGCACGCAAGCGGATACGGACACCAATGCATTGCGCTAGATACACGTCGAGAAACCCTACTCAGACTACCATCACAGAATCACAATCCTGAAATATGTACATGCGAGCCGTATAAATGGTAAGAAGAGCGAAAAACGAGAAACTCGCCGTTCGGCTGGGCCTACTGGGTCATATCTAGAGACTCGTACTCTGCAATCTCGCTCGAGAACTGCTCCTTCACGGTTCTCTCCAACCATTTCGGGGATTTGCTGCGAACCAGGCGAAAGTTCTCGTGGGATATTTCCTTCCGGCAGGACGGGCACGTCCAGGTTCCTAAAACAAGCGGGTAAAGCTTGCAGTGCTTGCAGTTTATCGACTCGAGCTTGATCACCACCAAAGCGCTCCCACAGGGACTTGGATTTTTCCTCCTCATAACAGAAACGGAAGCCACGTCGTGCCAGAACTGGATCGCATCGAGATCGTCCACCTCAATGACCCGATTGCATGCCCTGCATTCGCGCTTCTCTGTGAAGGTCGGAGAGCCACAGAATCCGCATCCCAGTGACCCCAACGTGAGGTGTATTCCTATGCCGGGACTGTTGAGCTGGTCTCTAATGCAGAGCAAACGGCATGTGGTCTCCAACCCGAGATGGGAGCGGAGAACGTCCAAAGAATGGAGCGGATGCATTGAAGCAATCTCCGTCAGACCTTCCCACAGCCACTTCGCTACCTTGTACGATCGAGCCATATCGACTTTCTCGAGAGAGCTGAAGGATGAGTTCGAGAGATTGTCGAGAGCATACTTCCTGATCTGAGCAGACGAGGTTATCGTAAGCTCAACTACGGTAATGAGGAAACGCTAGGATGCTCACCTCCTTCATCTGCCATCGAGTTGACAGATTCAGCACGCCAACCCATCCCTCCTTGGTCAACTTGAGAGATCCTGACATCAGAGCTTGAGGGCTACACGAGTGAGATTTGGCTCCGCCTCACGAGATGCGAACTCACGTAGGGTAGAGAACACTGAGAAATGCGTTGAATTCAAGAGCCTTGTACCCTTCCAGATGAATGGGATGAGCTCGATCTCGGCCCTCAGCGCCATCCACTGCTGATATGGGTAGAAGAAACATATCAGCAAAAACCTCCTGTTCCGCCAACCTGTGTCTGGGGACGGGAAAGATTGTGCCCTCTACCTATCAGGGATGATGCACGCTGAGCAGCAGTCGTATTTCTGACATGAAAACGGGAACTCACTTGGAAGAATACCGTCTGATCCCATGCCACAGGTACAACAGGCGATGGCTTTGGATCGACGTCAACGCTGGTACTCTCAGCTACTGCCATGGTGACCGAAAGATGTGATAGGTGTAAGGGAGGAAGCGCATCCCAAGGCGCCAGATCTACCAGTATATACTGCACGAGGCAGCCATGTGACGATGGCTTATCTCCTGAGCACAATTGAACTGACAATGGTTCTGAGCCCACCGTAACCAATAACCAAATGCACGCAGGTGACGGATTACAGTTGACAAATTCATAGACACTCCTTCTCCAAGTTCAACACATCGCGGGTACTAATAGCTCATTCTGATCTGTTGAAATAAGCGATGCATCACGACAACTTCAAGAACATAGTGATCCTCTTGTATACTACGCCATCTCCTACTCTTCGAGCCCCGCGATCTGTTCCCGAAAAATTTCCTGTATCTGAGAGACCGCCACCTCTCTCCCAGATGCTCCGATGAGAAATTGGTCGGGGGGCACCCTCGACTCGCACGAAGGGCAAATGAAAGGCCTAGCAGGCAAAGGGCAATGCGTATCTCGGCTTCCGCAACTCAACTTGGATATACTGATCAAAAAAAAGGTTGGCTTTCTTTTCTCAGACGGCAGATATGTTACCTTGATCGGAGCGTTCGCATCCACGAAGATGGCGTCGCGTTCATGTTGATTGAAAACGCGTGGACAACCATCGCATTTGACTGGCTCCGTGAACATCGAAGAGTGACACTGGTTGCATCTGAGAGAGCTCAGTGCAAGGGAAAGAATCCCTTCGTCCGTAGGATGCCTCGCGTTCTGGTCGCGAATCCAGAGGAGGCGCATTCCAATGTCGGCCCCTAGCTTTAGTAGTTTTTCTATGGGAGGACATTGCGGTGCCATCACAATGGACCGTGCCCCCTCCTCGAACCATCGACGGACGCTATGAGCGCGAGAGAGGGTGATTTTCTCGCAAGGGCTCAAACCCAGTTTTGAAAGCTTGGAAATCGCGCATTTCTTGATCTGAGACGTGAATGGTGAGCTCGATGTAACTGATCATGAAGATCCCATCGATACATACCTTGGTCATTGCCCATCTTGTTGAAAGGTTTAACACCCCAATCCACTCCTCCTTCGTCAAATCAAACGGCTCGCCCGAAATCGCGCCATCGGACCTAGGTTCGTAACTTTTCAGCTTTACAAGAACACGCGGGGGGATGAGGGCTTGAACGGCCAACAAGCGTGAACGCGAGCTTACAGGGGATACATGACTTTCAGCAACGCCTTGAAATCCTTCTCCGCATACCCGTCGAGTACGATCGGACTTTCATCACTTCCGCCTTCGGCTTGCTGATCCACACCCGTTGGAAGGAGAAACATCCCCTCGAAAACTTCCGAATTTTTGATAAATCCATGTATGGGGACGCGAAAGATGGTGCCTTCGACCTATTTCCGTTAGATTTAACCTTTCTTTTGTCGTATTGATCTGATCGACCACATGACAATGGCTCACCTCGAACGTCGCTATGTTCCAGTAGAAGTCTGAGTCTCGTTTTCTAGGCATGTTCGAAGCCCGAAATGTGGTTCTCTGCTGAGGACGTGAACGATAGTGGTGGTTCTGATTAGAGATCCGATTGATGAATACAACGTGGCGTGCTTCGTGGGGACTAGGCGCTCGTCTCAAGTGACGTATGTGTTGTATATCCATCCCATGATCAAGTCACTGTTGCGCACTCAGGGAGAAATGGCAGGGTGCCCTCACCTCTGGTTTGTTCGAATGAGCCTCATGCTGATCCGCACAAAACCAAGCAGGCGGAGTAACTCACTCTTGTCGAGTAGACCTAGTGATACAGGCTAGCGATAAAAAAAGACAGGTTCTATTCCGGACAAAGCAACGATGCACCTCGAAGGATACAGAAACAATTAGACTACGATGTTGGTCGAGCTCAGCTGATTCTGATAACCCTCACCCTTCAAGCGACGACTCACGAGACGGTCGTCAAATTCTGCTGTTGAATTGGTAGAAGACGGGTCAGCTAGGTACAACGTAGGAACAAAATTTGACACCGGGTACTCGGTACTAGGATCCGTATCTGGCTATTTCGTCACCAAATTCCTCGAGTATCTTCTGAGTGACACTATCACCCTCAATGACGCTCTTTCCGGGAAGTAGGGCAAGCTCTCGGTGGCTGTTGCCCTTGGAGCACGAAGGACAAACATATTCCCCCTTGAAAAGCGCTATTTGCGAGCATTTCCTGCACAACACCCCATCCAGGTTGACACAGAAAGAGGCCTGCGCCGGACCGGAGACGGGAATATAGGGATCAACCCACATGGTAGTTGACCCACGGGCTAGACAGAGGGCGTGGCGATCGTCGAGTGCAATAACTTGAGAGCACGAGATACAGTCTCTACTGCTTCTCAAGATCGCTTCTTTGCAATACCAGCACGCGAGCATGCTGAGGGTAAGGCCACTGAGGACGAGGCCTTGCTTGTAAGGCCTACGAAGGGTTTGGTTCTGGATCCACAAGATGGTGCATGCCATCTCCGCACCGAGCTGGGATTTAAGTTCGCACAAGGGCTGGATGGGATCTCCGGAAATAAGCTCGGTCAGTCCGTCCTGGAACCATTTCGCGACTTTATGGGCCCGACCTAAGGTGACTTTTTCGACTGGGCTTAAAGAAGCTTTAGAAAGCTCGTTGATAGCGAAATTTCTGAACTAGACAATCGACGTTCACCACCCACAACTTGAAAGAGAGTGCTGGGATAAAAGATACCTTCTTCATGTCCCACTTTGTCGATAAATCAAGCACGCCGATCCATTCGTTCTTTCCCAATCCGAAGGTTCCGGAGATCACGTCGTCTATCCTATCGATATGAGGCGTATCAGAGTCAGTTTCAAACCCAAGGTTAGGCAAATCCAAGCGAAAACGCTCACGTCGGGCAGAGCACCATCATCAATGCCCTGAAGTCAGCGGCGTGACATCCTTCCAACACAATCGGATGTTCTTCGTCTCTTCCATCGGCAGTTTCATCGTTCGTAGCCAGGTGGAACATACGCTCGAACACCTCGGATTCTTCGGCAAGCCTACATGGTGGGGCCTCGAAGATAGTCTCCTCGACCTGCAACACCAACAGGTGGCTCAACCATCTAGAGAAGTCCGGCAAAACGTGAAGGACAAGATATATTACCTGAAAGAAGATAATGCCGCCCCACGGTCGGAGGCGTTTTGTACTGGCTCTGGACGCCCCGTTACTAGACCCATTCAAGGGGATAGACGTAGAGTCGCTGGTGGACATGATGGTATACAGAGAAGATGTTCGTATCTGTGACATGCGATGATCAATCGCAGATAACTTATATCAAGATGTGTCGAGGTTGTGTTTACATGTGTTTGCATTCCCTTTTTCTCCTCTGCCTTTCCCTGCCTTCCTTCTTTTATTTGACTTTCTTATTTATCCGTACTGTTCCAAGTTTAAACTACTAGGCACGTAAGCCTACCTCAATATCTCGGTTTCGAGTTTTTGTCGGTCGCCTTGGCGCTCTCGTATGGCACGAATAGTGTGCAGAAATTAACTCAAAAATTTTGCACTTCGGTACATCTTGACGTTGTTTTCGTACATCCGAGATGATGATACATGACCCAAAGGGGTGCATCCTATCTCATGAGTCGGAAACAGGTACACCCCGGTAGCTCATTGCAAGTGCACGGTCTGATAAATGTTCACAATTGCGTACAAGTAATATTTTATTCAATTTCTCTTGATTTATTTTATTTCTTGGCCGAAAGGCGGATCGTGCGATTGTGATGGAACATCAACATGCCGAACCTCAGCCTCCCCGGTCCTCCCGCCACCCCAGAGCTTCCTCGCGATTACAAGAGAAACGAAGAGGCCATAGCCACCTGGTCTACTAAAAGCACGTACCCTTCCCTTTCATCAGCTCCGGGGGCAGGAAAAGGGCTCATGACACGCAGTAAAGTCGTGGGCGGGAAGATGAGGCTCGGAGTGATGCGAATGATGCAGCCGTGCAGAGCTGGGCGGCACACCAGACTTGCTGAGTCCGCCCGTGTCCCTCGTCTGCGTCAAGTGGATGAGATGTTGTACTCATCCATGAAATGTGCCCAAATAGGTGGTTGTTGAGGGATGTCCCAGATTCCAGCCCCCATGTACCACAATCCAGCTGATTGCTCGAGGATGTACCAAAGTTTAGAACAAAATGCATTCAGATGTCCCGCAAATTAATTTTTGCACAATATTCACCCCATACTCTCGGGCTTGCGGTGTAAACTCCGTTCATCCACTTCCGCTCTGCATCAACCACATCGTCCCTGGCTCAGTATGCATGGCTTGAATTACGTCTCTCGCTGAACCGTGCCTTTACTAGCCTCAAGGCCACCGGTTGATTACAGCAACTGCTTGTAATTTCTGTGTAAGGATGGGTTCTGGGTCAGAGGAGAGCAAGTGAGAGATGAGCGATCCCAATCTCACTGGGCGAGGCCTGTGGTAAGGGAAAGGAGGTCTATTCAGTTAGATACAACAACGATGACAACAATAAATATAATAGCAGCGAGTGAATCATAGAAATGTGAAATCGAGAGAAAGGGAACAAGGGCTTCCGGAGAATGCATCGGGGCCAGGGCTGTTGGAGGCAAAAGATTGTCTTGTTATAACCTCGGCTATGCTGGCGTAAATCATAGCTCAGGTGTACAACCTTGGTGTCCAAAGGCGAGTGAACCATTGGTCTGCTGAGAGGTGGACTCAGGTGGTGCACTCCCCACATCAGTGATAGCGATTCAAACAGGTTGAGCCGAATACCGTATCTTCGCATAACCCAAGCCACGCTCTTCGCAATCAAGTAAATGTTTGCAAAGCTGATATGGGATCTTTATGGGAACCAAACCTCCTGCACAACTCGAAGTATGCATCATGTCAGAGCAAATATTGGGTCTATCATATATGCACTGAAGCCAGTTCAACGGTTATGGCGCTAGAACCATAGTCCACATTATAGTGCGCCCGCAAAGCCAGAGTGAAATCCACTTTCCACTGGCATGAGGAAGCCGAAGCGAAGCGAGGCTCCCCTTGTCCAGAGATAACGTGCGCGCAACTTGACTAGGGACCGACTCGAATTCGGCGTGGCGTGGAGGAATGACTTGACATTCGACTTCACATAGTTGCGGATTCTCTCTGTGTCTCTCAGCCACCGCTCCACGCCCCCGAGAGAGATCAGCCTCGCCTCTACAACTCTGGGCCATGAAGAATTTCCTGGGACACGGCAGAATGGCGCGTGGATGAAAGTGAATTTCCGGTGAGATCGCTTTGATGCCATCCTCCGATCAGCATACGCCTCTGAGCTTTCAAAGGTCAAATACCCGTGTATTTTGACAATATTGTTGGCAGACCGCGGCACGACGTGTGCGTAAGGTAGAGGAGGCGAGTAGTTTCAGGCTGATCCTCGTTGTCGGCCTCAGGCCGAATGACCAGCTCAGCGTGAGTAAAACTAGTGTCGGCATTCTGTTACGGGGCCGGCAACCGAAGAAGCCATACGCCTACGACATATTCAAATGAAGCGCAGTCGAAGCGCTCATTGCTTCTTTGTGCATGATTAGGCATAGAAGAACGACGGAGTTCTGTGTGGGCCTGAGAAGCCAGACGACCGATTGCAGCAAGCGCCAGCTCGAGCAGCGGGGGACAAAACTCTGGGCGACATATATTATCCATCGATCGCCGCTCAAAATTCGCAAAGTGATCGTTATCACAGACCAGAGTCATGACTCAAGGCGATGACACGTCCCGCTAGTGAAAACGATTCCGCTCTTTGAAAAGCTGAAGCTCGCGAGTTCAAACCAAGCTGTAAGTGAACTCTCAACCAGAGTATTGGCAACGAGAAGATGAGGGCCTTCCTTGGGCCTAGCATTCTAGAACCTCAGGCGCCTCACGACGCTGATGTGACGTCAAGGGTTCATTCGATTCTTTCTTTCGAACCTCCATTTGAATCAGCCTGTTTTGTTGGAACTCGACAGCTTTACATTGAGTTGAGGTCCTCATTCAATTTACGACTCTCGAACCTAATTCAAAATCAAGTGACAGATCGACATCCATCCCAAAATCGGTCAGCGGTGATTGGCCAGATGACTTTGCTCTCGGACCCAGGAATTCTGGAAGTGTGGCGGAATGCTCGTGGACGCTAGGGTCCTAATAACAAGACGATTCTCACATCGGGCACGAAGGGGAAAGAATACCCCAGAAATTTGAGCAACCGATGCCATGGACCATGGTGCACATACAGACATGACCGCGATGATTGACCTCGCCCCGTCAATGATCGTCGCTGCTAGACCATGGACCTTCGTTGTATCTAAGGACTCGTCAGCGGACTCCTATATCCCATGGTTGTAGTCTCCAAGCGCCAGTGAGACGCTGATCCGATACCCCAGCGCACCGATCTCACAGAACAACAAAGAGCGATGCGAAGGAGTAGGCGCTCATATCTACGTGAACTGGCAAGCGGATTCACTCCCCAATGAACATAGCTTCATATCAAAATTAAGGATTGGATCCCGCCGCCACTTTCGTGGTGCGGGAAAGGACTCGTTCAAAAATAGTCGAGAAAGTTATTGTGGCAAATGAACTGCTCCACCGTGTTCCCTGCGCCCGGGATTTGGGCTGTACTATCGCCCGTTGTAACCTACCTGTTTATCAGAGCGAACTGTCGGAGCTCAAGTTTGAACGGCTGAGGTGGGCTGTAGAGTGTGAGCCTGAGTTCTGCCCAAGATTCGGACTTGGAGTCATGAGTCAAACAAAAGTACGATGGACCTTGATTAATCAAAGGCTTATATCCACCTTATTTCATATCTCTCTTTCCCCCTCACCACTAAGTCATCCTTTATTGAGCAGCTGTTGTGCCCGACTGGCGGCGGCGAAGGGCTTCGACTCAGACACTGTGATTCCGAGCAATGAGGAATCGGGGCTGAGAGTCTGAGAGTGGATCATGTTCCGCTCGGACACCGACATTGTTCATGGTACTATTGCGAATCCGGACCGAGAGAGTGAGCGGGATTGCCAAGGCCAATGTGGTCCATGCAATCGGACATAAGAGCGGATGACGGAGTTTACGCGAGAAGCCCGAGGGCGCCAAGGCCAAGCAACGAAAACTTGAAACCTAGATTTTGAAGCAACCCCGTCGACCCGACAGTTCTAAATTCACGGGCATTTACAGATAGTATGAAGGAATGAGAAAATAGGAAAAAGTTGGGGAGGCAGGAATGTGCAGAGCAAAAAATGCAATCCAAACACATGTAAACACAACTTCGACACATCTTTATATATATGAGTTATGACCAGGCCCGAGGGATCATTTGGCTTTTTGTCTACCACGTTACGCATCCGGCCGTTCTGCAGTCATCGCAGACAAACGAAACTTAGCGGCATCTGTAAAGTCTGGCGCACTCTCAAAGGGCTAACAGTACCGCCTCAATCCATCTCACGGTTGTGTTCGTTCGCGGCTGCACGCATGATGCACCACGTCTTCAGTAAGTCTGCTGCTATCAAGCCACAAATGTGTTCTGGACTTTGGAGTATCTGGCCTTTCCATCGTCTCGTCTATGCATCAAGCCCATTTCCGAGAGGCGAAGACGGATGAAAGTAGGCACGTTTGCGCTGCTTTTGGTTGCGTTTACGACACAAGCAGACTTTTTCTGTGCTAGTCCTTAGTTCGAGCCGCCAGACAGACGTCCCTGCGAGTGCATGGGCAGCCAGGTGGATGTGAGTACTATCCGGCGTTGCCGCAGAGGTAAAAATAGACAAGACTTCTACCGGCAATGGTCTACACTTACCGTACTGGTAGACGGATTCCTTATTTCGACACACGAGAACTATTTATAACCTCGTCGACCTCCACAAATAGCGGGGAAGGGGTCTGGATAAAGTTCGGTCCTATGAGATTTGCGAGTGGGGTTGGAGATCAAACTTAGAGGAGATGGGCTGGGGGTTCTCGGTAGCTTTGGCCGGCAGGTCTCGTGAAGGCGGCACCTCCGGAGATGGAGATGGGCGATAAGCAATATGTACATATGGATAGACGTTCAAGCCGCGAGCGCTGAAGTCAAGTACATACGTTTCGGTGACCCTTCCTGCGTCACGAGAAATTTTGCGCCTATGTTTCAACAGATCGGCACAGTGATTGCTTGACCGGCTCAACGTAATAGCGATGAGAAGGAGCTATGAGGAACGAGGTTGGGGCCTTCGACTTCGATTTTGCTTGATGACAGGTACATAGTACACTCGAGGCAGTCATGGGGCGTAACCTATCAAGGTGGAATCCTTTTTTCCAAAGGCAATCCAATACCTGAGCAATGGCGAATGACAATTGCGTTTTCAATGGCGCCCTCGCACAAGTTCGGAGCACAATTGGGTGGGCAAGGGGCTCCGACTCGGGCTTTCTACAAAACTAGTGACATCATGATGTCTGTCGACGTCAGTACTGCGGACCTCCTTCGTAAGGTAAGTCGAAGTGCGTAGCTTTGTAAGTCAGCCATTTTCCTACTTCCGAGTCATCCTTTCGACGAAAACAGCATGATATGATGAGACGGGGCCCGTACGCGGGTTTTTCTACCTATCATGGTTCGGGCGTAGAATTTTGTTCCGAGAACTAGAGGTATGAAATTAGCACTAAACGCAAAACGACGCTCGCCGTTCGGTGAATTTGAAGCTGCAAGGAGTAACGTCGCTACATCCGTATGAACGGAGCGAGCAGTTTTGCCTCACTGACGGACCAGGGGACCTCGCAGGCTGAGGGGATGTCATATGCACTTGGGTCTATGTGTCCATGTCTAGCCTGAGGTGTATGATGAAAAACAAACGGCACTGAGCCCGGTCGGCCCGTCTATTGAGGCGTGCGCCTGGAGCTCGGACATCTATTCGAGCTATCTCAGATGAGCAATATCACCACCACTTGTACATTGTGGTCTAAAGAAAGGTTGTGATGAAAGAACGAACACTTATTAGTGTGTATTCATGGTTGTGTCATTTAAAGTGGCCTCGTTGTTGGCGGCGTATTGCAGCCGTGCGATTGACAAGTTGCAGTAATCTCTTCTCCCTCAAGTGTGCAGCTGACATTCCACCACAAATAGTGCGACTTCTCGACCTCAAAATAGGTGTCGAGCCATGAGTTTGATCGACCAATCCACCCTGAAGTCCAGTCCCGCCGTTTCCAGCAGTTGAATTGGACAACAATGATGAACCAGGCGATTTTCCAGCTGGTGGAAGGCGACGTCCGAGACCGGCTTTGACCTACAGGCTAATTTCGCTAGCCTTTTGAGTGTATGAATACAGCCTCCAGCCGTTTCTTTTAAGTCCCAGACTCCCAGCAGATGCGAGTGGGCCACTTCTTCTCGAATCGGAGCCATATCATCGACCACAATACTTCGTTTCTCCCGTCTCCTGCCTGTCGGCATGCTGTCGGAAGACAACTGTGTGATGATCCAAAATCAAACATACCATATTGAACCAATTTCTCCTAGAGATCTCTTTTAATTTTAGTCCGTGCCGGCCATTGGTGCCAGGTGGTAGTACGGACTCATTTCTCCAGTTCTTCTCGCTACAAGTGGGTATATGGAACTGGATATCGATGTCTCATTGCCCACGATAACTCGCTCTTCGGAACCTCCTCCTCAACCTACCAACATCCAATCGGGAAGCTCATGCGTGACTGGTACACGCTAATGCGATTCTCATCGACTTTGCCAACACCGTGCGACAAACGGGCCACGGGTCCACAACTGGGTGCGGGGAACTGCTGTCCTTGGGTCCATGTGGCGTAATTGAAGCCACGAGTCTGATCGACTCACTCAAACACTTTGATTCCGCGAAATGAAAGTTTTGTAACTATTCGTTTCCCCCTTACTCTCACCTCATTGTAACCTGTAACCTATGACGGAATCAAAGCCACGAGTACTGAGTACTTTTGATCGACTCAGACCGCACCCCGATTTGCTACATCGGGATTTAGAGGTCGTGCGACCCTCCAGTTCTCCGCGTTGCAACTTGTGCCCGGTCCGTCATTGAGGCCGAGCTCCCAATACTGCTACCACACTTGCAGTTAATTTTAAGTGTCCCCCCCGATCGAACTCGCCTCCTCGAGCCAAGTTTAGTTTCCACGTTCACTCGGCAAGCACGGCGTAGCGAAAAAACTTTATCGGCCGCTCGACATTGGGTACTTCACGCACTCTTCGACCGACATCATGGTGTCTTGCGCGATAGAATCTCGACATTGACGTTAACGGCTGCTCCGGCTCCTCGATTGGATAGTGTCTCACAAGTTCCCTTGATCATCGTGGTATTTTGGTTGTGGCATTGAAATGATAAGTCTGGTTTGAGTTGATGACTTGCTGCCTTGCTCAATCCCGCGATTGATGGTGTTAGATGGGGCTTGTGGGCGTGATAGTCCTGAACTTGCTCTGTTCTTTCTCCAAAGAGGTAGATTCTCGATATGGTACATATCGGAGAATGATTAATTCGGTTTGTTGACTTGCTCTCTCGGCTGTAAATGGCATTCTATTCCTGCTTCCACCTCCAAGTTTGGATCCCACGTTCATTCGGCACACGCGGCTTAGCGTTCTTCTTGACTTCATCGGCTGAGGTGTGGCTTTCCGCGAGGCTACTCACCAGCTGTTCTTTCTTTGAGCGAAGGTCGTACTTGCTATAAATCTTTGATGACGGCATCGAGGCCTAAGCGGTGCTCGTCCAGCTGGACCTCGATGCTGGGTGTGCCTGGAGACTGTCTAGCTGGCGCCTCGGATATCGAAGAGGTCAAGAGATGTATTTCATTCCAGCGCGACCAGATATGCAAGTGATAACCAATATCTAATCTAAACTCACAATTCACCAAGCTCGCCCGAGAACGCCTACTGCAGCGTCATTTGTCAAAATTTCAAATTTCGTGAACACTCACGATACTTTCTTGCTTCCTCCACGCTCCACACGTTCTTCTCAAAACCTTCTCGGCCATTCGGTTTCTCAAAGCAGAGAAAAAGGACGACAAAACAAGATTGTAGACTTTTCGAGTCATCGAATCGGGTACTTGCATTGGCAGTCAGTCAGTCAGTTTGGTCGCAACACAAGTTATTTTAAATGCCCCCTCTATCCCTTTGTCTTCCTCGATCCCGGGACAGTGTTACTTGGCCAGTTAGCGATAGAGATACGTTCTTTGAGTGGCTCTACAATCCCACACATCCTCTCAAAAAGATTCGAGTCGAATCAACATCGTTCTTTAGTTTGTCATTGTTCACCAAGTAACTTACTTACCTTACGATTCAGTCGTTCGGGCTCTCAGACCATCGATCGGAGAGCGAGCAGCAATCGGATTAGCAGATGGACTGAACCTGCGAGTTCCGGTAAAGTAGTGAATAACGAACGAACGAATCCTCGTCCATGATCGCAGTGACAATGCTCGAGAAAACCACAAGGTCCGAATCGAGGGTAGCATGAGTCCATCTCGTTCGGACTTTCGGGTTCGTTCTGAACGGAAGACACGCCGATGTTTGCTGACTGTAGCATCGAGTAAGAGTAGCACGGAAGACGTGCCGATGCGAAGTTTGCTTGCTGACTGAGAGCACGGTAGAACATGGTACGTAGCATCGCGTAGTAGTAGTAGGGTGGTAGTATGTTTGACAGAGAATCGATAGAAGAAGAAATCCGAATTCGAGGGGTGGAGTGGAATGAACTCATTGAATGAATGAACAAGTTCTTGGGGTAAACCACTGAGATGCTTATGTTAACGGGTGCGAACGCAGCCGTGACAGCTCCGAAGAATCCCGTTCGAAGGAACGATTGAATGAATAGAAAGAACTCGTTGCACAACGACACCGAGAACTTACGAAGTCGAGTGAGTTTGTTCAAGAAACATACGTACGAGAGTTTGATGTCCGTTTCTCCCCAAAGGACCAATACGATACGATCCGAGGTGGAGGGGGATTCATGAGAAGCAAAGGCAGCTCGACTGCGCAGAACCACCAACCACGGTTAGCCATCGAGGTGGATAGGTTTGTAATGTAATGAAGGTTTGATATGTTACACGCCACCGCACGTACGCCCTCCTACCTGAGCGTCACTCGCACTAGTGAAAATTGAAGGAGGTTCGTTCAGCGAGCCCAGTCAGCAAAGCGCCAAAAGGGAAACGAAAGTTGCCGAAACTCACATCGATCGCCAGGGTCCAGAGTCTAGGCCCTCGCCTATACCCGACCGACGGGTGGTCTCCCCGCCGGTCCCTGGTCCCAAAAACACGATCCATCTGGGACCACCCCTAGCACCTACCACATATAGAAACCTCACCCGAAATCTGGTTTACGGCAACCGGATGGGTATTTTTTGATTGGTCGAGAAAAAAGGGGGGGTGGCCGAAACGGCTGTTTGGCTTATGTAGGCCAATACGATCATACATCAAAAACTGGCTCGCTCGCTCATTCTACCCTTTCTCTTTCCGTACCTAACCCCCCTTCGATTCCTTTGAGAGCAGGCAATCCGGTTGCTGGTTATAAAAAGGACGGCGATAATCGTTCAGCCCCGCTCCCCTTTCTGAGAAACCGTATCCATCTATCTATCTATACGCGAAACTGCACTACGCTACTCTATACTTGACTTGAACAAACATACGGACAGTCGGACGACACGCACCCGCGACGCCCAGCACACCCCAAGCCAAGCCCAAGCCCAACTCTTTGTTTGTCAAAGTCGTGATAGCCACAAAGGGCCAAGAAGATGGGTCGTCGAAAGATTGAGATTCAACCTATACTCGTGCGTTTCCTCGCTTTCTCTCTCTCCTGTGTCGGTCATCGCTCATCGGGAACGACGACGACAGCACGAACGAAACCGTTCAGTCACTTTCCTAAAGGTACGCCCACTCTCTAACCCTCCTCGACTCTACCCTACTCTATTCTACCTTACTCTACCTCCGCTCGCTCCCGCCGCTGCTGCTATTTTTGCACTGATTTTCTGGGTGTTGGGCTTGGCATCGAGCTGATGTTATTCTTATCTAGCGCAAGAACGGGCTCTTCAAAAAGGCGTACGAGCTAGGCGTCCTCTGTTCCGTCGACGTAGCCGTCATCATCTTCGGTGAGCCCTCTCTCCTCTCCTCTCCTCTTTCCCCACTACGTACCCCTCTCTCTCCTGGATCCGTGCGGCAAGGGGGGGGCAACGAGAGCCCGCTCATGCCAAGAACCCTGTCAACACCACGCGGCGGCCCTTTGTTCTATTTTTATCTGCTCGCTACGATTCATAATCTTTTTTTATCGTTGGCGATGCTAATTATTATTCTTTCGTGGGTGGGCGGTAGAGGAACGAGCGGGACATCAAGTCAAGCTGTACCAGTACTGCTCGTCGGACATACACGATATCGTGCAGAGGCATGTTAACGTGAGTGCGCCGTCTTCTTTGGAGCCTGTGGTGTGGGTGCTGCGAGCTCCACGGGCGGTTCGTGCCAGCTCATCGTTTCGTTGCGCTGACAATGGATCGATCATCCCTGCCTACCTCTCCTCTCGTATAGCATGATGGCGAAAAGGACCTCAAGACTCCAGCAGACTTTTCTGGAAGCGGGGGCGGTGGGAGTGGAGGTGGGAGTGGGAGCGGGAGGATGATGATGGACGATGGGGACGACGATGAAGGCGACGACGACGAGGACGACATGCCGCCCAGGAGCAAACGGCGGATGATGGGTGATAGCGGGAGTGGGGGGAGTAAACTCAAGTTACCCAACGATATGGATGTACGTTCCTCTCTCCCTCCCTCTCCTCCTCCCCGCCGGTGCTGATCGCATTCCACAGCAGAGCTACCACCTCCCATTCACCCAACAACCTACACACCGCAACTTGACCCTCCCTAGCTCCTCAACGCCCACACCCGGAAGCCCCTCCACACCTTCCCTCGGTGCACCCACCTCCACCGGTCCTAGCACGGACTCGTCATCCAACCTCCCCATCTCGAACGACCGGATTTCATCAGCGGCCTCCACGTCCTCGTCCACCACGAGCGGTCGAGGCTCCAAACGGTCCAACACGGGCGGCAGACTCCCTCTCACCCAAACTGCAAGCAGCGGGTCGGGCGGTGGGGGTGGGGGTGCGGTACCGCATAGTCGCAGTCCGTCGGACGATAGTATGCTCTCTGGACCTCACCACCACCACAATCAACACCAACATCCTGGGATGGGTGGGGGTGCGTACGGTGGTGGAGGAGGGTACGGCTCGTATGGGCGACAACAAGGTGGTGGCGGGGGTGGGGGTGCTTACGGTCCGGGAGGAGGGGGAGGACCTGGGGGTGGATTCGGGCCTTCCCCATTTTACGGTGGGCAAGCGGGTAGTCCGACGGGGTTCGTGCCGCCTTCGATGCGCGGATCCGGGGGGTCGTTCTCTCGAGGTGGACCCGGTGCGTTCGAGTTTCCCAACAGCGGACCTGGAGGAGCTGGGAGTGGGTTGACGAGGCAGGGCTCGGGATCTGGGTCTGATTTGTTTGCGTTTTTGGAGGGGGAGGGGAGGCAGGGGTTTGGGTTGGATTGGCCTGTACATCATGGTGGTGAGTGCCTTTTCTTCTTTCGACCTTCTTTCTCTCGCATGTTGACTGAACGATTTTTCGTGTTGTGTTGTGTTGTAGCGAACCCACCTCCGCCGCAATCAAACTCTACGTCCCCATCTACGAATACAGGTCCGGGACCAACGTCCGACCCCGCAAACTGGTTAGACTTTTTGAGTAGTACGACCTCTACTACGAGTGCGGCTCGGGAGAGCCCACACCACCACCCACATCACCCGCACCACCCAAACCAAAATGCGATATCTTGGGAACGGGGGGTGGGACCGCACCCTCACGAGCGTGCTAATGGGAACGGCGGGTCGTATGGGTCTCCGTCGCAGGAGTTTGTGGGTATGTTCGGTGGAGGAGGGGGTGGGCAGGTTCAGAGGGGTGGGGGTGCACAGGGGGGCAAGATGAGTCCTTCGATTGGGGTGGGGAGGGAGAGTATGGGGGGTGTTGTGAGAGGTTAGTCGGCGGATGGACTGGTTTTTGGTATCATGATCGTCCTCGTCCTCATTCTGTTTTTTGGTTGTGTGCATGCATGTCTCTGTTCGATGGACTGAGTAGTATAGTGGGAGAAGTAAAACCAAATGGAAAGTAAAGTAGGAAAATGGCATTAATTCTGTTTTTTTCGTGTCTTTTACGCGCTCGTTCTACCATCCTTTCTTTCTTCTCCGCTTTCTTCCTCCTCCTCCTCCTCCTCCTCCTCCTATCCGACCCTGAGCTGAGCACCCACCGACCCATCAAGCCGACCGACGGACCGACCGCATTCATCACCACCACAAGTCAGCGCGACGACGAAGCGAGGATCTATTTTTAGAGTTTGCTGCGGTGGATAAATTTATCCGCAGCCGGTCTATTTTTAGATCGGGTTTATCTTTATCCCATCCCTTCCCTCGCGTTCGCTGCCGGTGGTCGGTTGGGCTGGGTTGTGCGTGAAAAATCATTCAAGGATCGGACTTGGACGTCGGTCGAGGGGAGGGTGGTATGGGGTACGTATATATAGGTAGAAATATAGGAGGATAGGTAGTGAAAGAATTCACAAGGTGCTCTTTCGAGTTCCCTGCTCTGTACGTAGACTCGGAGCTCTAGAGAAGGTACCTTGATGTTTTTGATTATACCGCAAGTGATCGAAATAGGGCTACGTGTGGATATTTTTAGTGGTTGCGTTGTGTTGTTGAGCGCTGCGCCCACATACTTGTGCGTCAATGGAAGCTAGTAAGTATCAAGTATTTTTGGAACGGGGGGTAGTTTGGCTGAAAATCGTGGTTCGGTCGTCACTTGGTCCACGGGTGGATTTGGTTGGACGGTTGGGTGGATTGGGAAGAAGTGTAGTGTAGTGTAGTTTTGCTCGCGTAAAGTAGATTAGTACGAAAGAATTTCGTTGACAAAGATGATTTTTTTCGAATTCCGGGAGTAAAAAGACCACAAGTCGATCAGTTATTATTATTTGTGGGGATCTACATCATGAAGAGAGACTGACTGATTACTGACAGCGGCGTCAGCGTCAGCGCTCTGTGTGTGCCTGAGACCTCACCTTCTCAAAGGTCAGTCAGGTCCATTGATCCTGGGACGTGCTCGAACGAAAAGGGTTCATTTCTTCATTCATTCATTCATTCACTCACGTTCTCGGTGTTCTGAGAGTTACCACGAACTGCGCATCGCCGTACAAGTGATAGACAAAGAGACGAAGACGACAAGGCGGTTCATTAACTGTTCATTAACATACCAAGGCTATTTTAAGTGTCTGTTACGCTCAGCTTATTTTTAAGTACCTCTCGTGGCAGCCAAGGCGATGTATACTTATACTTGGACTTATACTTATACTTGGACTCACTTATACTTGCCTTGACGACGGACCGACGGGGCTCGTCGACACAATCAATTGTCGATCAGTTTATTTCAGGTTTTGAGCTTTGAGCTCGAATACAAGCTATTGCGGTCGAGCGCGTCCTGCTTGTAGCTAGCGAGTTAGATTCTTGCCAGTCGGGCAACTCACCCCGAATGGACGGACCCTCTTTTGAATTTTGGGGATGATGTGAATTACGAGTTGTCCAGCAGGCGTCGTGATACTATGTAGCTAGTACTTGGATGGAACAAGTGGCGGGTATGAGTCGCCGTTGAGTGGGTTATTTTTGAGTGGGAAGCTATTTTTGCTCAGAGTCGTGCAGATAGCTCTCAGTGAGACCAATAGTAAGTAGGTCGTATAGACTCAGTCTCCCGCGAATACATTGTGGCAGGAATACGAGAAAAAGCTATGAACAAGTTTCCGAGCTCAATTTACGCTCGAGGGTCGGAAACGTTCACTTCAGCGATTAACAGAGGTATGTTCGCAAGTCTTTCATCCATTAGTACTCAACGGTCGCGATCAATCGCTGCTCCGAACCTTGGTATCAGAGACAACAGGTCCAGTTCGACCCAGATCCCAGAGACACTCTTCGTGCACACCCCCTTCTCTTTGAACCAACCAACTAGGTCATAAGGCACCCACCCTCGATTTCTTCGCGAACCATCCCAAGTTTGGCTCTGCAGTTATTTTTGAACCCCTAAACCGCATCTAAGAATATCACGCGTCCATCTATTTCTGTGTATGCAACCTATCAACCCCACACAATTCTGCCGAGGGAAGAAGGCACCTGGCCGGCCAGATAAGCAAGCGAGGCTAAGCTCACTGGCGATGACGTCCCAGGGTCAGATGCCTTGACCTGCCGATGAGGGTTTTCAGCTGGACTGACGGCCAAGTTTCGCCGTGTACACCAGCATGCGGCGGGATGCAGGAGGCGGTCCCAGGTCGTGGTCCTTCATTGTAGGACCGGTGAGACGGTGGACCTCCGATGCCTGATGGCAACGCTCAGCAGCAGGCATCGGAAGTGCACATACTCCGTAGTCTTGGTTCTCGGACTTTTCGTGTAGTATCTGCTCAGCCTCTTGACTCAGATTTGAACAAACACTCGTACCTACAAGGTCGTTGGAGCGAGAGCCGGAAGAGGAAATGAGCGCCCGGAGGTCTAGACCCCATCTCATCTCATCGAATGATAAGATAAAAAGCTACCCTATGTCATTCCGCTCATAGCGGTTAATACCAAGTGGCAAACCCATCCAGACGACATCCACCCGGAGTTCGCAGCGCCGCAGTACGTCCAGCCTGAGTAGTGCTCGGACATTGACAGTCAGCCAGGTGTGCCGAGCTCTTGCTGAACAATCCAACTTCGGGATGAGAAACTTTTCCCTATATCATACCCACCAGAAGCAGAAGACGCCGACCGTGTGGTGATTGAATTCAAGAATCTGCGAGAAGCCTGGAGATGGGGCAAACGTCAAAGCCACGAGGCGCACGACTGGCACACCTAAAACTCTTTCCTTGGGAGGCTAGGTATGCCAGCCGCGAGCCGATGAGCCTGACCCACCGGCAACATGTAGCAACGGTAATGTGAAGGACTTGGGGAGTATGTAGTGATATGCTTTCTGCTTCCTTACTTCCTTTTCTCCTCGCCTCACTGAGCATTCCCATGATAAGAAAATGCTTCCGCCGAAAATCTTATGGATCCAAGCAACGTGAATCCACAGCGTCCGTTCTCACCGCGCGTTCCCACCGGCGTGCGCCTGCTAAGTACTGATCTACGGATATGGAAGTGCGTGCCCTGAAAGGACCCCCGAAAACCACCTATGAGGTATCTTCCCGGAAAAAAATCTGTGCACCCATAAATTTTGAGGGCGCGACCCCCCATCTATGTACTCACTTCGCAGATAGCGGACCGTGGGACAAAATCTATATACCCACTTTGAAAG
>JAMZDL010000236.1:0-32914 GCA_027579765.1 Candolleomyces efflorescens
CCCCGCCCCAGATCCCCCCGTCCAGCACAAGTGTCTCTGGCAGGACTGCACCCTCGCCTTTGCCGATCCAGAGGTCCTCTACAACCATCTCTGCAACGACCATATCGGCCGCAAGAGCACCAACAACCTCTGTCTCACATGCAAGTGGAAGGACTGTGGCACCGCCTGCGCTAAGCGAGACCATATCACCAGCCATCTCCGCGTCCATACGCCTCTGAAGCCCCACGCCTGCGAGGTCCGTCCCCCCCTCCGATCGCCCGACCGACCGTTGCTGATTTTTACCCCCAGGTCTGCAAAAAGTCCTTCAAGCGGCCCCAGGATCTCAAGAAGCACGAAAAGATCCACACCGAGGAGCACCACCAGCAGCACAAGCACTCCAAGGCGATCACCGTCGTCGACCCCGCCTATGTCCAGCGAGTGAGAGGCCCCTCGTCCGCAGCCGCCGAAAAGGCCCAGCCGGCCAAGCCTGTGTCTGCGAACAATAGTGGTCTCAAGGTGCCCCCAAGCCTAAATCGAGGCAAGCCTGTCCCGGAAGGTTAGTTTCGTCCCCCTCTCAAGGTGCAGGCCACTCAAAAGCTCACTGACAGGTCCTTACGGCCTCCTTCCTACGCCCTCCCCAGAACTAGGTCATCCTCCCATCCATTCCCACCATGCCACCCACGATATGTTCATGGCAAACCAGTCTCTCCCCTCCTGGGAGGTCCTCAGAAGCGAAGCTTCCATCCCGACCGGATCCAAGCGATCCCATGACTACAATAGCGTCGACGAGTTCTTCACGGACATGAAGAAACGCCGCGTGAACCCTTCTTATGATCCACGTAAGTCGACGCTCACCCCTCGTCGTTGACCTACTCATCTTATCTTAGGCATGGCGGAGCGGCTTGATACCCTTGCCTATGCGCAACAGCACTCCAATAATTCCCCTACTTATTCTTCCACCGCCAGTACCTTCAACCCTCGCTCCGTCTCCCTCGACATCCGCACTCCCGAGGAACTTGCCGCCGTCAACGAGTTTTTGCTCACTCTCGGCCGAGATGTCTCAAGCACCATCCGTCCCCTTCCTGTCTCGCACAACAATAATAGTACCAGCAATCTGGCTGATCACTATTTCGACGCGGCCCATCTCAGCCAGCTAGGCTTGACTGGTTTGCCTGGACTCCCCTCTAGTGCCTCGAGCTATTCGGATGGCCATTATACGAGCGGGCCTCACCCCTTCTCGACCAATGGCTATGCTCGCTCTCATCCAGTGGTCCAAGCTGGCCAATATGGGGCCATGTACTCTGGCATCAACGATGCTGTAAACAGTTACTCCCCACCGAGTGACTACGGTCGCCGTCCGGCTGCCAAGTATCCTCAGGCCACTACCAACTTTAATCACTATCACCATCACCCGACTCCCCCTCTTGAAAGCAGCTCCCCTCATTCGACGGTATCGACTCCCGTGACCACCACCCCTCCCCAGGTCCCTCTGGCCATGCCAGATACCTTTGATTATATGCGTGGACCACGCGGAGCTCCTCCTGTCGCTCATCTTGCGCCTCCTGATTACGTCTCCAAGGCCATGCGACCTATCATCCCTCTCAAGACCGCGCCCGGATCCTACGATCATAGTGCTGCCACTCGCCCGGCCCCAATGGAACCCAAGCTGGCGTTGCCTACGCACCGTGGTCCCCCGGCCAATCTGGCACAGATTTCCAAACCTGGATCTCTGTACCCGTTGCTCACGTCTGGGGATGCAGAGTTTAGGCTTCCACCGCTCAACCATTTGTACCGATCTCCGTCGCCACCGTCGACTCGCGAGTCCACGCCTAGCTCCACTCATTCGTCGCCCCCGACCAGAGCCAATCATCTTCCTGGCCTTCGGTCGTTTGCGTCTTCGAGTCGTGCCGCGGAATCGGAAGAGCTGTCGAAAGAGTTGGGTAGGATCGAGCTCGAACACCACCGGTCGTCGAGTCGTGATAGGGAGATCTCCCAGGAGGAACGGAAACGACATGCGGATGTTATTTTGAATTTGCTCGTCTCTATCAACGCTGATTTCAAGCGGAAGCATACGGCTGCTGCGGTCAAGGTAGAGAGTCCTTGTCGGGATGTCGAGATGGCTACTGCGTAACGGGTTGACTGGTATGGCACTCTCTCTTTTTTCTGTATTTTTTTTTACCGATCCGACTGCTTGACATGTCGAGCTCCTTTTTTATGTATGCACGATGCCTCTTTTGTTCCCCTTGTTTAGCTTACCTGTACGACATAATACAAGGGTTGTACGATATATTATTATGAAAGTATGCTGTACGATGGACATGAATGCAACGAATCAATTCCGTTTCAGTGTAAGCTTGAGCTTTGGCGCCGACCCGGAAGGTGTGGGTGGAGCCATGTCTTCGTCCATTGCCGACATCGGGGGACTGGTAGCCAAGGGCGATGGAACAGCTGCGGGGAAACCAAAGCTTGCCGCTCGGTTGAAGCTCATGGGCCCAACACTGCTCGCCGAGGCAGGCGGTGGAGGACTTGACGCTGATCCGGCTGCAGGTGGCGGGATAGGTCCGCCTGCAGTTCCCGTATTGAATTCTGCCCAACGAGGGCACTTTCTGTTTGTTTCTGAACGGTAGCTCAGTCGAAGCCCACATGAAATCTGAGCTGATAACTTACTCATATGACCCATCTGCCCGCAGTGACCGCAACGTCTCTGTTGGGAAGAGGCGGCATCATTAGCCAAAAGATCTCTCGTGCCAAGCCTATGAAAGGGAACGAACCGTGGTATCTGGTTTGAGAGGACGATTCAATTGCATCGGGGTCCCACCCTCTTTCACAATCTTGGCATTCTTTCTGTGTAACCGACGTTCTTGGTTTTTCTTCATTCGCGCAATCTCCTCTTCCAACCTAGATTGAGGGAGAGAATGAATGATGAGCAAGGACATATGTCGCTGAAATTACGTTTCACTTGCCTCTTCTTGGCTCGCTTGTCCTTCTCAGTGTCTCCAGTGGGAGCCAGGGCATCAGCCATCGTGGCCTCTTCCTCTAGCAACTGTCGTGCTCGTATGTAGGCACGAATGACGGCAGGGTCTCGAATAATTTCCGTTTGCCATTCACCGTCAACCTTGGAAAGCAGAATAGATGAGCTCATTGTGCTTGGAAGGGAAAGCACAAATCACCCACGAGACGTTTGATACGCAGTACCCTCCGGCCCCCGTCAGGCCCAAGACTACCCTCTCTGTCCATGGAGGATGCTCGACTGAAACCAGGTGACGCTATGGAGGACGATTCACCAATCGGAGCGAAGGGATACTGGTACGCCGGAGCACCAGGGGGAGGCCTGGCCTTGAACTCCCGCTCACGTTTCTCATCCTCTTCAGTCACCTGAGGTTCATCCTTCCTGGTCAGCGAGTCATACTGAGCCTTCCAGATACGCTCAATTTCAGACTTGTATATCTGCTGCTGTTCGGCAACGTTGTACCGATGTGCGGACTTGGGTCTGTTCTCGGCTTCGGCTGGAAACAAAGAACGGATTAAAACCTTGGGTCACAAGACAAATTGCATCGGACATTACCGAGTTTCTGCTCATAGTCTTCACCAGCCTTGACGAAGATGTCCTTCATGGAGATCCGGATGAAACTGAAGGCCTCACCCCTGCCAGTAGGGTCGCCTTCTCCGTGCAAGCGAAGCATGGCCTTGGCTTGTGTCGCATACAAGAAGTTCTTGGTGGTGATCCAAGGGGCGAGCTGTTGTTCAATCGAGAGCTTCGATTCATCCCCGTCCGACACATCGGCAGTTTGGGTATACCCCGCATCTTGCAGATGCCGTTGACCAACCTGCATACTCTCGGTAAGGACGACCTGCTCGGGAGTGACCATCTTGAGCATTTCCGCATCCGACGGCAGCGTCCAGCTCGATTTGAGGCGCCAGAAACCTTGGTGTGGGCCTCGACGATGGTATTCCATAAATTCCTGATTATTTATTAGATAGGCTGGGGACTCTTGGGATAACAATGACTTACCTTGAGCCGTTGCCGCATCTGCAGTTCGTTCTGATCAGGGAAATACTTCATTAATCTCGATATCTTCAGGCGCTCTCCTTGACTTTTCTTGAGCAGCTTGAACGCAATAATTTGAAGCCGGTGTTTGATGGTGTTGGTTATTTTGCGGGAATGAGGTCCTGGAACCTCAGTCACAGGGTAAGTCTGGCCAAGCACGAAGAGGTTCTTAATCTCTCGGATGTAATACTTGGATTCACCCTTGGTGGTGTTACTAGACTCGACTCAGCTAGACTGTATTGTGCGGGAGAAAGCCACTGACCGTATGACGAGAAAATCCGTTGAATAAGGTTTATGGCGGAAAAGCGGAGCACGAATAAGGTTGTTGTACAGGGCAGGGAAAGTCTGCCCTGGGTAGACATATCCGAACTTCATGAATGGAGATTCATCTTGAGGTTCCAACACAAACGGAACCCCCAAGTCGGACTGTCAAAGAGTAAGGAGTACTGCCTTGCCGTAAGAAAGGCTGCACGTACTTTTGGCACTGTTTCGTCTTTCTCGTCCTTCTTGCGATAATAATTGACAAGCACGCTCCCCATACCAAAGTTGGAGATAATGGGAGGGTGTTCTTCCTTCTCAATAGTCTAGCCAGATGTTCTCCTGCAAATTTTGAGCTGACTCACCGAATACTCCCACAAAACGAAGTTGGATGTATCCCTCAAGGTCAAATCGTTGGTTTTCTTCAAGGCATCCCCAATGTTTCCGCCTTTGCCCAAGCGTCTCCCGTTCTTGTCCTTCTTTTTCTTCGCCGTCCGGACCTTTTGGAAACGAAGCTCGATATTCGATGGGAACTGGAGAGCGGGACGGTGGAATGAGCGAGCTTCTTGTTTCGACAAACGTGTTTTGAACTGCTCTCATTAGCGAAATGGCCCACTACCACAATATAGTCACTTACGAAGGGTAGTTGCAGCTTCTGTGCTGGATAAGCGTGTTCGACGACGAGTTGGCCAAAGGTTTGCCGCACGCGATGGCGCCCACCCTCTTTTGAAACTTCGTAATACTGGTCGTTGGACAGATTATATTTATCCTTGATTTGGGTGTCGGTTCGCAATCGTTTTCTCGGGCGAGCGATCTCCGCTGGAAGCGTGTAAGTCAAAGTATGCTTGTAGATGAAGGTTCATACCTGGTTTCTCTTCAGGCACGACATCGTCTTCGTGTAGTTCAAGTTGGGTAAAGTCTCGGAACGGAACCTTTGGGCCCCAGATAATGCTTTGCGTCCAAGCGCCTGATTCAAGAGCAGCATTGACGGGAGTAGTCAGGTTGGAATCTTGCTGAGCTTCAGATTCGATTGCTGGGAGCTCTTTAACGTCCTCGGGACCGTACATGATTTGGTTCTCCCAGTTAGACAGGAGGACGAGATCGAATGAGCGGTCGTCCAAAGGCAGATTAACAGGTACTTCTGTCTTGTCTCTCTCCTATCGGATAGTCAGGCGCGATTCCGGCTCCCAGTAATTGCTACTTACCTCCAATGCTTTGCGTAGGTCTCCCTCCACATTGCGGGCCGAAACGACTTCTTCAACACGCTTGGTTTCGTTCGTTCTCGCGTCACCAACAATAGACTCCAGATATGAACGGGGAACATCCCGCTTCCTTGAGTAGACGGGCTCAACTACGGCGAAGAGTTTAGTTGACGATTCGAATTTGAAATGGATATGCTAACTTTGGTATGGCCGCTTGGACAGGCGGGATTTACGGACTGTATATCCCTTGAAGAGTTCACTGAAATCTAGAATTTTGTCTTTCGCAAATGTCGGAAAGCGCTCCTCGACAGTCGGGGGTCTTTCCACCAGCCTTTTGAGGACACGAACACGCCTCTCTTTCTTCACGGTCGGACGATGTGCCTCCTTCCTCATCTGCGTGTCCTCCGGCTCTTCCTCTTCTTGCATTTCTCTATCGATTTCTGCCTCCCAATCTTCCCCCTGATCCAATCCAACGGCCTCGTCATCCTCCTCCCATTTGTCGCTATAGATTTGACTCGAACTTAAAGTGGGTATTCCACTGATGCCGAGTTGGTTCGTGAGACCTGCTGAGCTGGGTAATGAAAGACCACCGAGAACATGGTCAAGAGAGAATCCGGTCAATGCAGAGATAGCCTGGTCTTCTTGAGAAGCCATGAAGTGGTGAGCTGAGCAGGTTCAGGCAGGTGCCACCGACTTTGACCTTGGAACAAATAGCAATCAACAATGCGTATTACATCATTCATCACGGACGCAGTACTCGGTAGCGCGTATCAACCACCATGGACAAGAACCTGGCAGAGAAGGTGGAGGTCAGACAAGTATTGTCCCAAGTAGAAGCAAAGCTCCTCAACATACTTCATTCCCAGAAATTTTGGCAAAGTATTGCCAGAGAAGCCGAAGATATCGTCTTTCGCGTCTTCCCAGCCAAGGTGTGTACTGTGACTTCCCTTGCCTCGAGCCCAGTAATTGAAATCGGCTATCCTAGATTCTGTCAGTCAATACCTTTACCAAAAACTTGATGCTTTGACTGAGAAAGGGTCAGGGAGCTTAACGAGCTGCTAGAGAAGATGGACGATTCTTCGTCCCCGTTTCATCCCTCCAACACTCAAGGAGTGACAGATACCACCATATACCCCACGCCTGAAAAAGAATTTAATGGAAGGAAACGACGAAAAGTCTCAGAGGACGAGAAGCCTCTAGAAGAATCGATCTCGAAGCGCGGTGAAGAGACCGATGCCACAGGAGCGAGATATACTCAACTTGTTCGAGGAAACAACCATATTTCTCAAACGATTCACAAAACGTTGAAAACGGAGTGCGAGGAGTTGGCTACACTGACTGTGCGTATAAACACCCTCTACAAAGTGTGAAATTTTATTTTGGTGAAGGACAAAGTCAGGGTCTGGGTCACTTTGACTCTGCCGAAGTGAGTGGTCAATATCCTCTTCCGGGTGCATGCTCATGGTCAATCATGAATCCATTCATAGGATCGAAGAGTGCGTTTGAAATTCTTTTACTCTAATGTTGATCGAGCTCATATTCTTTAGTGGCGATAATTTTGGTAACCCCCGTCCGCTTCGTCTCTGTTGTCCCAATACTGACCTAGAATCGATTCGAAGGCGTCCAAGTTTTAGAAGGTATGCTCGACGTTCGCAACACAGGCGCCTAATAATAACTCTCGGCTGTTGAGATGTCCTTGGAGAGCTCCAGCGTTCTCAGGAAGCCGCCTTCAACCTGAGAGATATTCCTCGGCAGAATTTCTTAGCGAGAGCCAAGATCTGCTCGAAACTAATCAAATATCCCAATGTCGAAGATTATGCAGTATGCTCAACCAGCCTTCTCACGGATGAGTGTTGACCTCGCTCTTGTAGATGGCTTTGAAGGAGCATGACCAAAAGCAACTTTTCTTTGCACGGCAGCACATCCTTGACATTCGAAATGTGTACGCGAGTTTGACGGATATGATGCACAAGAACATCTCCAAGGTAAATTTTCTGGTTGTATCTCATGAACGCATAGCCGACTCTCTCGCCCCCGCATCAGATACGCAAGCCGAAGGCAAACAACAGTATAAATTTATACTAGCTGCGTCTCCCTACACGTTGAAGGTTTTGAAAATATTGAATCCATCGTAAGCCGTGCTGATAACGGTCCCAGGAATCTGTGGGTGCCAATGGAGTTCCTTCACGTCCTTTTGACCTAGATGCTGGAACAGGAGCTGAGATGGAATATCCTTACCGCCTTCAGGAGTGTCTTCCATCCCAGCTTCGTCGGCGTCCTGTTCAACTGCAAGATCCCATAAGGTGACCTGGCCATCAGCGCCGGACGCAGCGAAGATAGAGTCCTCCGAAGGGTGCCATTCCACCGATGTGATAGGACCCGAATGCCATGTAAAGGAAGCGACAGGGGTTGGCTCAGGGCCCGATGTTCTACAGACAGTCAGTTTCAGGATAAAAATAAGCATAAATATGCCGTACCCAGCTTTCTTGACGTTGCGCAAGTCCCAGACTTTGATACCACCCTCATCGCCTCCGCTGAGCAGGAGATATGAAGTGAGTCGATTCCAGCTGATAACATTGACGTCGCTTTCATGAGCCGGGTCAATACCTGCTACGCTCTTGCGCCCTTTTGACCGTACGTCCCAAACTTGAACTGTCCGATCGGCTGAGCAAGAGGCAAATACTGTGGGTTCCGATGGGCTCCATTGAATATCTTCAACGCTCGAGGTGTGAGAAGTAAAAGGTTGGGAGAGTGGCTTGAAGCCTGAAGGTGTTGAGGTCGTCAGATATATTTTAGAGTGGATGTCGCCAGTCAAAAGTCGAAGAGAAGACGGTCCAGAGGCGGCCCAATCCATCGCAAATCCTTCGGCTCTGCCATGCGAGTTGATAGTGAATGCGGGGGTTTGTACTCGAGATTTATCGTACGCATATCCTGGAACGTCCATGGATTCGATCAGAGGGCGAACATCCCAGATGTGCACTTTGCCTGTTTCTGCCCAAGATGCGACGAAGTATGGCTGCGTGACAGGCGGAAGCGGTGAAGATGGTGGCAGAGGTTGTGCTCGTATGCGGTTCACCCCACCAAAATGGGGTATTGACCGAAATTCGATGATGGGATCCTCATCCAAGTCATTTTCGTCATCGTCCTCTCCCTCAGAATCGGAGTCCTCTGCCCAAGCAATAAATGAGCTTCTCGCCATATCAGGTGAGGACTAAGAACTCACATACCTCCGTCCTTCTGCGTCTTGTGTAGTGAGGTCATCTTGTAGACAAGGACCTCATTTTTCTTCGTTTCATCTGCTTGGGTACCCGATACGATGCTGATTGAGGCGGGGAATCGTCTGCGCTCATCTCCCAGGTTGTCCCTGAGGATATCGAAAGATAGACACGGCCAGTTTACGTTCATTGTGTGTCGCATGATATACGCAGATTCGTCTGCTTCCAGTACCTCATCCTTCCCAAGTGCGTGTACTCCGGGGATATAGGCTCTAGGCGCTTGGGGAGGTTCGTCCGACTCTTCGATCGCGGGCATAACCTCGTCGATATCCATTCCTGAAAGCCAATCAGAAAATCCGCTTGAGACATATACTTGGCAACAAACCATCTTCGTCGTTCGCTGCGGCATCTACGACTTCCTCGTCGCTTTCTACTTCGTCCTCCCATGCATCCTCGAACTCTCCCATTTCATCATTTGTTCCAAGTTCTCTCTTGTTTGCGCTTACGGGAGCCTTGGAGAAGGGCTGACCGACTAATCTTTGGGTCGAGGACGATGCCTCGGCGGGTCGTTTTGACATTTGAAGGTGAATTGGATGGAGAAAATGTCGTTACGATTCGAATCTCAAGTCGATTGCAAAACTTTCTCTGGATTTGATCGCTACCACGTGAGAGTGTTCGTGGTCCCAAAAAGGCAAGCCATCAGGACGCGCTAATGACATTAAGACCGCGACGGTCGCGCGCCGGCGCAGTGTTCTCTGCTGCGGCCAGGAGAATTCGTGTCAGACGGCAAAGCGGAAGATGAAGCACAGCCAGTCTACGTACGACCTGACCTGCTGCGGTCTATTCTCTGCTCACTCTTCGCATTCTCACGTGCCTCATGGTAGCAAACGCAACCGTGCATAAATACGGCGTTGGACCCGGGATTTCAACTTGTGGCATAAACGGAAGCTGACAGCCCTTGGCGACTTCACTGATCTAGCCATCTCCCTACAAGCACTCAAACAGTGAACCTACTCCAAAATGCCTGATATCACTGTTACCATCCCTGAGGGGTATGCCTTTGGTTTTCTTTCAACGAGTTGTTGACCGAACCAGTGTCATGAATGTGCCAGGTTCAAATACGTTGGCGTTGCCTTAGTGTCGACCCAGTGGCTGCTGTTCATTCAGTACCGCAACGTCATGGCCGCCCGTCAGAAGTACAACGTCTCCTACCCCCAGAGTGAGTGTTGAATGCATCATCTACAGGTGAGGTTAACAGCCTTGGTCTCCAGTGTACGCGGACAAGTCTGAGATGGATGCTTCCAAAGACAAGTATATGTTCAACTGTGTTCAACGTCAGTGTTCATCTTCAACTGCGATCATCAGGATTGACTGATAATTTAAACGAGTCTAGGCACGCACCAGAACACGCTGGAGAATCTTCCCTTGCTGTACACCAGGTACGTGAAAGCTTCGGGAGATTGACCGGGGGCAGGATTCTGACACGCATTGCCATCATTAGCACTATTATCGTGGGTTTGAAGTATCCTATCTTGGCGGCGGCCTTGTGCGGATCCTGGGTAATCGGGAAATACGCCTACTCACTGACTTATTGGTCTGGTAATACGAACCCGGTCAGTATCACATCCTTCACCTGAATTAAATCGGCCTTTAACTGACATCGATGGTGCAGCGTACCAACCCGGCCTATGTTGTCTTTAGCTTAGTCCCGTTGCTCGGTAAGAAACATAGTATTGGCTGTCGTAGCATGCTCTGAGCACACCTTTATCACTAGGTTTGGCGCTGACCACGACATATATTGCCGTTGGCTGGGCGTTTGGGGGATTGTTGGCGTAGGGACTGTTCTAAAGAGCATATCCGTATCCCGACTCGTTGGGACCACTTTTCAGTACACATTAGTACAAGCGCCTGGAGAATCGGTACCATTTCTCGAAATTCAAATTCGACTTCAAAATCAGTCCTCTCGTTGCCCCATGAAGCCGCTAATCATTCCACTTTAACGGTGCGTTCACCTTCGAAATTTGCCGTGGAATTAACGGGAAGTGTGCAGAATATCAATATCAAAACACATAAGCTGTCCGAATTACCGTCTGTTTCCGTTGATCCTTGGACGCCATTGGCATTGTAGGTCTGCGAAAACGTCAACTGTTGGTCAGCTCTGCAGTTGCAGGGGATGCATCCTAGGATCCCACCACGTAGCCCTTCGGCGCGTGTACGCGTAACGCCTGGGATATAGCGGCGCTTGTAACCAGGATGTATAAATGATGTTCCGAGTCTCGAACAGTTTGAAACATTGTCTTGAGCTTCCCAGTCTTCCCCACTCATACTGCCCGCAAACTTCTGCTCTTCTCACTCTATTGTCGTCCTATCATGTCTGCTTCCCTAGTTCCTCAAGGGTGAGTTGCAGCTTTCCGAATATTTCCCCTGTTCTCATGGGCTCATCAATTATTGAACTATTGGGTAGATTTGGCTACGTCGGCGCCGCCCTGGTATCAACAATTTTCCTGTTGATTGGCCAGTCCCAGGTCGTCTCAATCAAGCGCAAAAAAGCGGGTATTGAGTATCCTCAGAGTGAGCCTTGAGCGGATCTATCATGGCCGATGACACTGAAGGTGCCATATTAGTGTACGCTGATAAGTTGCAAGAAAAGGAATCTAAAGACGCGTTGGTCTTCAACTGTGCTCAGCGTAAGTCTGATCCCCTTTGGTTTGTCAGGCGTCGCTGTAAATTAACAATCTCCAAAAAATAGGTGCCCACCAGAACACTCTCGAGAATATCCCCATTGTCTATGTCACGTACGCTACAGTCTGCCTCATGTGTCCTCCAGCTGCTGATCGAACTCTCTCTGCAGCACCATCGTTGCCGGACTGCAGTACCCAGTCTACTCTGCCTCTGTCTGTGCCTTCTGGGTTCTTTCAAGAATCCTTTACACTCGCGGATACATCTCTGGCGATCCCAAGAAGGTAAGAGAGATAGCCTAAGTTCGAGTCTGGACAGGTTTAGTGACTCTCCATTTTTTCTTCAGAGGGTGAGCGTCGCCTATGGTCTAGCAACTGTGGGACTGCTAGGTATGTGTTTGCTTCATCTTAACACTGTCAACGCTGAAAACCGTTCGAACTTCCTCCAGGCAACTTGGCCTGTGCTACATACACTGCTGCGGGGTGGGTCATGCAGAACCTCAATCTTTAGATACCGATTGCACCATGTTTTCCTAGTCCCTACTTTCTATATAATACAAAACACATCGTTTGGTGATTTCGTGAGAGAACTGTGCACAGTTGGGGCGAAGACACGCCGAATTGGGAAAGTCTGCCCCTGAGCTTGGTACATCGGAAAACGGAAGCTGAGTTTGTACAAGCACTTCGACCACCTCTGCCTCAGCCCATGTCAACGCCGTGTCCCCTCCACTGAATTTTGTCCCCCCACCTCCCCCTCCTCTCTCGAGATGCCCAAGGATTCCTCAAGACCGTCGTTACCGACGTCTTCCTCAGATTTCGCTCTGCCACCATCGTCAAGTCCAGGCGGTTCTTTCAACTCTGTTGACGACCCCAACTTTTTGTTCCATCGTTTTCGACGCCCAAGTCTTCTTCAGAGAAGTCACCACAGTCCCCTCGCCAATAACTTGCCTTTCCATGCCCGGAGAAGAAGTCAGACTGCCATTATCGCAGAGGAGTCCGAGAGCGAGCGAGAGAGAATGTCAACGGACTCCCCTAGCAGCTCAGAGAACCACACTCCGCCATTGAAGTCAGAGAATAATGAAGAGGAAACCACCCCCGCCAAGCCAAAACCTTCCAAGACACCTCTAACCCCTCCCCGCCGTCGGTCCTCTGCTGCGAGCATGGACTCGGACATGCCCACCATTTTTAACCGTCGCTTGAACTTCCCAGTAAGCCCTGGTCCATCTTTCATGCAATATTTATTATATTAAATGCTCTTCACACAGCTGAAGCAGCCGCGAATCCTCAAGATTCTAGCTGAGCCGAAACCCGAAGAAGACGAAGTCAAGTCTGAGGCAGCCTTCCAGCGCCTTATACATTCTTCATCGGAACTCCCTCGGACACCTCGACCATTCATTGATCGGGGTCGATACCCTGAGGAAGCGGGACATGAAGAAGAAACGCAGCGAGAGGCCACTCCAAGTGACGACGAGCTCGAGCTCGATGATGCACCGTTCGCGTACAGCGCCCCAAGTGCAACCCAGCCCATAACCATCCGTGGAATGCGTACTCCTGGAGGCAGCGCTGCGAACAGCGTGGCTGGGAGTGTTGCTGGAAGTGTCAACGGCGATGACTTGATTGGTATGAGCATATCGGAGGCGTCCTCAAGCAATGGCACTACGCCCATGGACGTTGACATGGTACGCAATGTGTTGGGCATTCAGGTCAACAGCACTCAAACCATGATGCAGGCGTTTGGTTCGCCTTTGCTCAGTTCGATGCCGACCGCCATGCCAAACAGTTCATGGAGGTATACACCCCCGCCCACCGCGGCCCAAGCTGTGCGGTCAAACAAACGAAAACGTGCGTTCCCCTTGACTCGATTGTGTTTATTGTTTTCCTGACAATCGTCGTTACGCAGTGGAAGATCGGTTCGACCCTTACCCCACAAGTTCCAAGCGCCGCGCAGTATCACCCTCGTTACATTACCTTAACCGCGACGGCCATTCTGTCACGAGCTCACCAATAGGTCGGCCCAGTGCCTCGAGGATTCCCATTGCTATCCCCATCACTATCCCCTCTTCAACGGCCAGCTCGGCAGCATCTTCGCCCACGATCTCCGGTGCCTACCCATATCCTCGAATGGTGACCAACACCTCGAGCCCGACAATGCGATCAACGCCTATGCTACTTGCCAGCCCTATTATCCGACCATTACCCCGGCGCCGGCAGGAGGGGGAAGAGAGAGAAGTTGAAGACACAGGTCAAGGTGTCCATGGGCTCCGTCTCAATGAATAAATTTGAATCCATCGACTTCCTTCCGCGACTCTTATTTGTATCTTCGGATCCGTTTTGGTTGGGTCGATACCTCATTCCAGCATTGCTGCCTCGCAGTTTTCATTTGTATTTGTATTGCGCCATCATCGTTCCGTTCCATGACTATTCTAGTGGCTAAAGTAGTTTTTATTGACCTCATGTTTAGATTATATTATTTCCATGCTACAGTATTGAAATGTTGACGGCTTGTTGAGTGCCCTGCCACAAACAGGTGAGCGTTCGTCGCCCCTTGAAGCAAAGTGCGAGCCTCATCGTTCGAAGGAGAAGGCACCGATGCGCCAGATGGAGTTACCAGCACGTGGACAACATTTTCTCCAAACTCGCACCGCATAACTTGGTCGAAACGAAAACCACATACCGTCTGCGCTCGTGTGCAACTCAATACAGCGCAGCATCAGGTCGTTTTGAACACGAGACGTCCCCATTGCTCGATCTCCACAGCTACCTGCCATTCACCGAACGCCGGAAACACGAGCAAAACACGATGAGTCTCGTTACAGACACCATTAATAGGCCTCCAAGCCTAAACGCCTCATCCTCCTCCTCAAATCCATCCCAGAAGCTCACTAAGAAGCAGAAGAAGGGTCTGGCATTCCGGGAACGTAAATCGGGCAAACAGAAAAAGACGGCCAACTCTACACACGAGGACGAAGACGAATATGGCCTCCCTGAAATGGACGTTATTTCAATCCCTGCCATTGAGGACGAGGTTCTCGTTGGCGTGGCAGGCGGTAGTGTTCAAGTGGAGGGAGTTTTGGGTTCGACGAAAGGCAAAGTCAGCAAAGAAAAAGGAGGTCAAGGCGACAAAAGCAAGGGCAAACGCTCGAGTAAAGACGGAAAAGAAGCGGTGGGGGTGGCTGCTCAAGTTGGGAAAGGAAAAAAGCGCAAAAGGGAAGAAGGCGATCTCGAAGGCGACGAAGCGGAAGTAGAGAGCGCGGGTGGTGTTGGGGATGGGGAGAAGGGTAGGAAGAGGAAGAAGGGGGACGGACAGGGTGATGGGGTCGAAGATAAAGGGAAGCAGAGGTTTATTCTATTCGTCGGTACGGCTTTCATGATTCTACTCCATGACTCTTGTCGCTCACCATCGTCTCAGGCAATCTCAAATATACCACCTCGAAGGACGCCGTCCAACGCCATTTCGCAGCTTGCATTCCTCCACCACAAGTCCGTCTTCTCACCCCCAAACCGAAACCAGGCGTTCCTTCAAAGCACAAATCGAAAGGCTGTGCCTTCCTCGAATTCCCATCCAAACCCGGCCTCCAACAAGCCCTCAAGCTACACCAATCCATGCTTGACGACAGGATGATCAACGTCGAATTGACCGCAGGCGGTGGAGGCAAATCCGAGACGCGTATGAACAAGGTGAAGGAGAGAAACAAGGAGCTTTTGTCACAGAGGGTATGTTCTCTTGCATTCGTACCTTGATATCCTCCATGTTAACGTCGTGTATTCTAGCAAAAGAAGGTGGATAATGCAAGCAAGAGCAAAAAGACCTCCGATGGTATCCCATCGAGACCGGACAGGCCACAACGGTATTCGACTACCTCTGGTCTTGATGAAGCCCCGACAACGAAGAAAACGTGGTCCGTTGGGAACGAGGAGGAAGAAACCCACCGTGGAGGAAAGAAGCATGTTCGAGGGAAGAAGAAATCGAAGACTTGGGGAACAGGAGTGAACGCTATACCCGTTGGTTAAGATATTAGTCGGTGGATGGGAATAGGAATGATCTGTATGACATTGGCCGTCGCACATATGCATAATTATGTCCATAAGAATAGTGTCCGTCCGGGTATATAGGCATCTACGCAATAGATTCACGAAACGAGAATAAAAAGGAGGAACTGTCAAAATAGTCAGTAAGATGCTGAGGATGGTTTGCGGGTTCATCAACTCACAAAAACAATCAGGACACCGAAGATCTTGAGCATTAGCCACCGGTCATTCGATATTCGACCCCAGTATTTGAGGAGTTCGTTATGTCCCATTCGAACGTTGTCTGCAATGTCTTGAGTATCGGCGTCGATACGCTGAACCCTCTCTCCTTGCTCGGCAACCATATGTGCCAGTTGCGTGAAGATTTGGCCCAACTCAGCGATAGTCGATTCAATCGACTCGATCGCGGTCGACCGTTGTTGAATATAAGTATCCTGAAAAGGGATAGGTAAGGGTCGAGGAGGGATTCAATGACAAGCCTCTTCACGCACCTGCTGTTCTACGAGTTGCATTTGCATGAAAGCGCTCCCATTGGAAGTTCCGACACCCTCCTCGGCTGAATCCAAATCCAACGCCAGCATATCGCCGTTTTGGGGAGCCCTGCTCTTGCCTTTCGGGTCAAATTTGGCAATGCTTCCGTCGCCCATTGGGTCAGCACCGCCGCGCTGGGAGTTGTAAAGCACTAGTTCGAAGGTCAGCTCAGGTTCTCAAATAGCAGGAAATGAAGCATTACTGGAAGGGGGATGGTTGGCAGCGGTTGAAGCAGTATACATGAACTGCTCGGTCCTAGATTTCGACTCTTTCATGTTCTAATGACCAATGAGCAGAGGTTACACCCTGAAGGAGCTGAGGGTACAGACCTGCGTTCGGACTTCGAGCACATCCTTGAAGGTCATACTGGTGTCAGCGAGCTTGCTCTGGAGCATCATGATAATGTTTTTGTTGTGCTCCTCAATTTGCTTTCCCTCTGCCGAGGTTGAAGCGCTCTTTGCCTCTTGCTGCTTGGCATGAGCCTGGAGCTGAGCGATTTGCTTGTTGATACCCGCAATATCTTGCTTGATGATGAAGGTCAGCTCCTAAGCCAGCTATTAGTATATGGTCTTGGAAATTGTGCTCAAGAGTCCTACGCTAATTTCGACGGGGCGATCGTCAAAAAGGGTCTTGCGCTTAGCGACTGTGAATACGCATAAGTGTGAGGCAGGGTGACGCGGCAGATAGGCTGGACATACGCTGGCCTAGTTTATTGAGTTTCAGAGAGGTGCTGCTTATTTCCTTGCCGATGGTCGACGCTATCCGAGAGAACTCGCTCTTGGTGCCGGACCTGTTCTGGAGGAGTCTCTGCTTCGCTTCCATCCCTCTATTGCCTGTCGCCGATCTACTGCGAATGGATTCGACGCAAGTTTTGAATTCATGGGTGCGGTCCTGAATGGAGGCCATTCTAGAGAAAGAAAAGGAGGTATTCCCGAGGGTGGAGAACGACGAGGAAGGGTAGCTGGAGGCCGCGGTGCACAGCGGCGGCGATTGTTCTGTAACGTGGCGCACGTGATCAAACGCGCGTCTTGAAATGGCGTATGATTCCCACATTCCGAGGATGGACGGCGCTGTGGTGCCCCTGTCTCGATGCGCATGCGTCTCCCTCCTTTTGCTGCCTTAAAGCTCCGTCCATCTCCTGATCTCAGACGCTTTCCCTTTCATCCTCTGCAACGTCGACGTTTCTTCTTCTCAACCATGGTCTCCTTCAAGCCCCAACCAGATTCCAACTCCAAGGTTCTCATCTTTGGCGCAGGCAACTTCGGATCCTGCTTAGCCTCCCATCTTGGCGACTCTCAACATGATGTCTTTATGTGGGCTCGCGAGCCAGAACTCATCAAGCACTTCAACCTCCACCACCGAAACCCCATCTACCTTACTGACCATGACTTCCCTCAAAACATCACCGCTGTTGGTCCAGAGCAGCCGGACAAAGAGTTCATCGACAAGATGGACGTCTTGTTATTCGCGATACCTACCCAGTTCTTGAGGTTCGTCTCTTGCCGTGCCTCATGCTTTTCATGTGATTCCTGACCGGTGTTAAAGAGCTAATCTACAACAAATCCGTCCCAAGTTGGACATCAATAACCTACCCTTGCTTATTTTCGTGAACAAGGGTATCGAAATAGGCACCCACGCCCTAACCCTTGAAATTATTGTCGACACATGTGGACCAGACATTGCCAAAGCTGCGACGTTCATTGTGGGTGCCATACTTTGAATGGTTATTTGGTGGCCGTGGCTCACTCGTGCTAGTCTGGCCCATCATTCGCCAAAGAAAGTGAGTTATTGCTTCCCTACTGTTTGAGCATGGTTTTGAAGATAGAACAGTCGTGGAGAGACAACCTACTTCCGTTTCTGTTGCTTCTTTCACTGAATCCGAAGCCGTCAAAGCCGCAAATCTTTTCCATCAGCCTCATTTTAGATGGTAAGTTTTGCTTCCACCTCGCCCCACTTTCTGGCACTGATGATCGGAGAAGCTACACGGGGGGTGACCCCATCGGTATCGAATTGTCGGGAGCCTTGAAAAACGTGTACGCTATTGCTTCTGGCATGTCGGATGGTCTCGGGTTCCTCAACAACACAAGAGCGAGTACGTAGCGTGCATGTGTCCTTGTTCCATTGGCTCAGGCTCCGCCCTAGTGATTATTACGCGCGGCCTTGCCGAAATGACCTGCATTGGCACGGCCTACGGTGCTTCCCCCTTGACGTTCCTGGGGCTCTCCGGAGTCGGCGACTTGTTCCTTACCTGCAGCTCATCAAACAGCCGGAACTACACTGTCGGGTATCGCTTGGGCAAGGGAGAGTCTCTGGACTCCATTATCGACACGCTCGGAAGTGTTGCAGAGGGTGTGTCCACGACCAAGGCCGTGAAGAAGGTTGTGGACGATTTGGGCGTCAGCGCGCCCATCGCGAACTCGGTACGTTCCAGCTTCCTCTTTGACGGGCGAAAACGGCGCTAATCACTAATTACTCAGGTGTATGATGTGTTGTATAATGGTGTGTGATTTTATTGGCTGGGCCGCGGAAGTTCTGACGCTGTGTTTCCAGGGAAGGACACAAAGCTCGCGGTGCGCCAGCTCATGGAGCTCCCTCCGTCCCGGGAACTGGAGCTGCCTCCGACGGCTGGTGGGCCTGCGCGGCAACTGCTACGGAAGCTGGGACTTGAGAATACGGACTTGAACACGATTATGCATCCCCATCTGTAGTAGATAGACGGCGGCGGCGAATGTGACGGGAGGCGGGGTCGTTAAAAAGGCAAATTCCGGGCGTCGGCGATTTCCTGATAAGGGAGAAAAGTGACGTGAATCGGCTGACGGCGCGGATCGATCTGGAATCTTGCCACGCGAAACTCATTTTTATTTTTTTGCCAGCTTTCCGGACGTCCCGGTTTTTTCACAAATCTGGCATCCAATTTCGAGGAATTGTCCTGCCACATCTCTCCTTCCTCCCACTCTCTTTCGCCCCAAAAAGCTCAAATGGTCTCTCCCCTCTGGAAGGCGTCCGCCGATGGCGACCTCAACGCCGTCCTCGCCATCCTCAACGACGTCCAGCCCGTCGACATCGAGGCCAAAGGTCGGGATCGTCCCTGCCACTCTGCTTCTTCCTCGGTATTGATTCCCCTCTCCAGATCACACCGGCGCAACCCCGCTCATCGAGGCCGTCAAGAACGGTCACATCGAGGTCGTCAGAGTCCTTCTGAGCAAGGGTGCGTCTGCGTCTTCTCGTCGTAGCTCAGATCCATGCTGATGTCAACCCCAGGCGCCGATCCAACCTATGCCTCCAGCCAGGGAAGACCAGAGCAGTTCACTTCAGACCCGGCCATCCATGAGCTTTTGAGATCGGCATACCCCAACTTCCCGGATGTCTCTCGAGAAAATACTTATGTCAATGATGACCCCACCAAAGGCTACTATGCGCCGCCCCCTCCTGCTCCTTATGCTTATTACCCTAGTATCAACCCCGTCCTGTCTCCCATGGGAGATGGTGCGGTATATTATCCGCCCCCGCTCCCTCAGCCCCAGCAGGGAGGGGAACACAGTCCTAACTCTGCTGGCATCGGCCATCTCCCTCCCCCCGAGGTGGCCAGGATGATCCCCTGCCGTTACTTCCCTGCGTGTCGCTATGGCCCCCAGTGCATGTTTGCCCACCCTCAGGGTCCATATTATCCCCCCAACTCTGCTGCGGCCCCTCCCCCTCCGCCCCATGGCCAATACCCGCCGTTTGACCCTTCCATGGGCTCGCCGTATGGCTACTACCCAGCTCCGCCTCCACCCCAACCCTTCCCGCAGCCCAACGGCGCGCCTATGAGCCCTCCTCCCCACCCACCTCACGTCATGCACGGCAGAAGTCCTTCTGAAATCGTCTCACCATCCCAAGGCCACTTCCCCAACGGCGCTCCTCCTCCGCCGATGAGCCCATACGGTCCGAATGGCTACCCTCTACCTGGTCCGGTCCCCGTCCCCATGTCCGTCCCTCAGCTCCCTCCCATGCATCATCAACCGCCCCCTCCGTCTGGCCCTGTTCCACAGTCACCAACCGCTGTATACAGCAATGGCCCAGTTGCGCCGTTCCCTGGGCCCGACAATCAATATTACCCTCCTCCTCCACATATGGCATACCCGGAAGTCGATGGCAAGATGCCGGGTCCGAATGGACAGCCAGACGGCTTCGGCCCACACACAGGACTTCGGGATAATCATGGCCCACGCCGCGGTGGCGTTGCTCGTCGAGGGTCGTTCCTCAAACAAAGTAAACCTCCCTGCATGTTCTTCCCTTCGGGGCGCTGTAAAAATGGGTAAGTTGTCGGGAATTCATTACCTGCGTCTGCTTCCTCACTAACCCCATTCCTAGGGATGACTGCCGCTTCCCCCACGTCCTACCGGACAATTCAGGGCCGAACCACACGCACAATTACTTCGCTCCCAGGGGCGGAGCCCCACGACCTCGAGGCCCAAATCACGTTAATGGTATGGCGGCCATTACACAGAAGATGGGCAATATGACTATGCGAGATGTAAGCTAAATCTACATAAACCATACTCTGAAATGTATTTTAACCTGAGGGTCAGGATGCCCCACGTCCTCAAAACGGTGCCACTGATGGCTCAAGTCGATCACAATCGACTGATCCTGGTAACCGTCCCAAATTCCACCAAGGACCCCACAAACATCTGAACGGGCATATTAACAAGAGGGTGCCAGGCTCTGCACCTATCAGACCCCAAAGGGTGCCCAGCGCAGAAGATTTTCCCGTTCTACCTGGTTCTATCACTCCGCCATCTCGGAACGGCGTCAATGGCGTCAACGGGACCTCGGGACCTACTGCGGCCCAGGTCCTGCAGGCCCCTCCGCCAATTCGCAAAGATAACAGCAAAGATTCATCCAACTCTAGTCTCCGCGGCGCGTCTCCCGAAACAACGCCAACGCTGCCAGAGGTATGGAGAATTCTCGGTTAAATATGGGGGGCTTCACTGATGTTCTTGTAAAGGAATTCAAAATTGAGGCAGCTAAGCCTGTTCCTGCCTCGGAATCACCGCAGGCTGTTCCTGCTCCCGCTCCTCTCCCTCAAAAGTTCCCTCTTTCCTTTGCGGCTGCTGCCGCCGCCACGGCGGCCAACTCTGCTGCGACTGAAGCTCCAAAGGAGGTTTCAGTCTCTGCTTAAAATATTCACTTCGGGGTCGTTGCACTCTAGATTGTGTTCATTCGGCCATCGTCGCTACCTGTTGTATTGTCTAGCTTGTCTACTTGCTCGTCTGTCACTCCCCTCCCGGCGGCTGTCTGTCTCTTTCTCATCTATCTATCTCTGCCTTTCCGCCCGTCTCCAGGTCCCCATATATATTCTTGCTTTCTACTAGTCTCCTTCCTTTCCGCTTATTTTAGTGCACATTGATTATCTGCGGTTTATGAGGTCTTGCTATCGTTTTGTTCTTGTTGCTATTTCTCCTCTTTCTACGCTCTCATTTATTGGTCTCCTTCACCGATTGTCGTTGGCTACCAGGGACATTGATTCGTCGTCTCAGATACATTTTCTGCCCCTCCTTGTAGACATATATCTCTATCATTGCCCTAAAAACGTTCACCTCATTTTGTCTATTCATCGATTCCTCCCTCTCCCTCTCTCATCCTCGTCAACTCTGTGTTGCCTGTCTTGTCTCTTATGTCTATGTATTTCGTACTATGTCCATCATACACCCACCACACATACTACTAGCACATACCTGCATCATATACATCCCAACGCCCACCACAGCGGCTGTTCCCCCACGCTTAGCATCGTTGTCAGTTCCATCGATTTACATTGTACGCCACCATGGTATATTTATGACCGTGCCTTCTACTATTTTACACTACTACATATTTTTTCCTCTTAATCCTCGGACCACGACAATACATTGCGCATCTCCACTCCTGGTTTAGAAGTCACCTCTCCAATTCGATAGACACTGGAAGAGCCTCCCTCGAGCTTTTTGATAACCTCCTCTGCATCGCTGGCGGCGACAATCAAGACCAAGCCAATACCGTTGTTGAAGGTCCTAGCCATCTCGAGAGGTTCAACACCCCCATGCTTTCTCAGGAAGCGGAAAACAGGCGGCAGCGGCCATGAGGTGGCGTCAATGTAGCATCCTAAATTTTTGGGCAAGACACGCGGGATGTTCTCGATGAACCCTCCACCTGTGATGTGTGACATCCCCTTGAGAAGACCAGCATGGACAAGAGGGAGGACTTGGGAGATGTAGATGCGTGTAGGTTCTAATAATGCTTTGCCGAGTGTCAGTTGGGGGTTCCATGGGCACGGTGAGGAGTAGGTGTAGCCGGACAACTGAACGACCTTTCGGACGAGAGAGAATCCGTTGGAGTGAACACCAGAAGACGAAAGACCAATGATAACGTCCCCCGCTGAGATGTTTTTCTTGGGTAAGATTTGATCGCGTTCGACGGCTCCAACAGCGAAACCTGCAAGGTCATAGTCCCCTATGCGCGAGGTGAACATCGTGGCCAAAGGCAAGCTCACAGTGTTCTTGCTTACCTGGCAGATACATTCCAGGCATTTCTGCAGTCTCTCCACCGATCAAAGCGCAACCAGCTTGTCGACAGCCTTCAGCAATCCCTTTAACAACCTGTGTGGCGACGTCGACTTCAAGCTTGCTGCATCCATAATAGTCCAAGAAGTACAAAGGCTCAGCACCTTGAACGAGGAGATCGTTGACCGACATGGCGACGAGGTCAATGCCTGCAGAAAACCGCCAATCAGCACGGCCTATGATCCTGAACTTATACTCTGAACTTACCGACGGTGTCGTGGATCCCGACATCGACGGCCAACCTGAGTTTTGTGCCAACACCGTCGGTACCGCTCACCAACACCGGGTCCTTGTAACCTGTCGCCTTGAGGTCAAACACTCCTCCGAAACCCCCGATTTCAACGTCAGCTCCGGAGCGCTTGGTCGACCGGACCAATGGCTTGATAGCTTCGACAAGAGCATTTCCGGCATCAACTGAGACGCCTGCTTGGGCGTAGGTTAATCCCTCTTTGGATGCATTGAGGGCACTAGAGATTCCGTTAGTCCTGTGACCTCGCAAAAACCGAATGAACGTTACCGGTGAGCGATATCCCGACGGAAAATCTTTCCCTCGAAATTCACTGATTCGATGGACTTGTAGGCAGCAGCGAGGGCCAGGGGAAGGTCAGAACCGTAAGCCGTGACTGCAAGTACTCGGCCACCAGCCGTCAAGACGTCCCCACCAAACGTCTTCGTACCAGCGTGGAAGACAACGACATCTACCACGAAAAGATGAGCCAAACGGTCGGCCCAAAGGTGAAACTTGCTTACCTGGAGGAAGGTCGCCGATGGTGATCTTCTTGCCTTTTTCATAGCTCCCAGGATATCCTTCAGAAGCTAAAACGACGGTTACTGCAATGCCAGTCTTGAAAGTAATTTCGACAGAGTCCAGTCGGCGCTCAGCAGCAGCCTGTTGGATGTAAGTACGAGGAACTGTAGCTCAATAGCCTAGAGGGACACACCAAGAACACAGAAGCAAGGTCAATCTTGGGATCCAAAAGCATCATCAAGGCTTCGGTTTCGGGGTCTCCGAAACGGACATTATATTCGAGGACCTTGGGCCCGTCCTCAGTGAGCATGAAGCCGGTGAAGAGGAGACCGACAAATGGAAAACCTAGGAAAGCTGTCAAGGGGGTTTTGATAGATAGGATTCTTCTCTTCAACGGACCTTCCCGACGCATTCCGTCAATCGTGGGCTGCAGCGATTCCTTCATAATCCTGTCCATTATCTCAGGCGTTGCGACTGGGGCTGGGGCGTAGGCACCCATACCACCAGTATTGGGACCCTTGTCCCCTTCGCCAATTCGCTTGTGATCCTGGGCAGCAGGCATTGGGATGATGGTGTACCCATCGGAGAATGCGAGGACCGAAATTTCTGGGCCAGTCAAAAATTCTTCAATGACAACTTCATCGCCTATCATAAGTGGGTGAGCCTTTTGAAGCAAGGTGAATTGAAAATGCACGCCAACCTGCGTCGCCGAAAGCCCGGGCGACCAAGATCTCTTTGAGGCCAGCAATAGCCTCCTCTTTTGATTCTGGAATCAAGACACCCTTTCCTGCAGCCAGTCCGCTGGCCTTGAGAACGACTGGGTAGTCAGCCGACTTGATATGCTCGATGGCTTCCTCGAGTTGAGACGATTGGAAGTTGCGGAATCGAGCAGTTGGGATATTGTGTCGGGTCATGAAGTCCTTTGAGAATGCCTTGGACCCTTCCATCCTGGCGGCCTGTTCACTGGGTCCGAAAACGGGGATCCCGACTTGCAGCAAGATCAGTCAAAGTTTGAAAATTTGGTCGAGACAGTATACCTTTGCGGAAATGTTTCTCGACGCCATCTACGAGAGGTTGCTCAGGACCCGGAACGACCAAGTGGACCTCGAGGAAATGTCATTTGAAGACCTCATGCGAGATAGATTGAACATACATCATTTTTGACCGCGAACTCCACGAGGCGAGGAAAGTCGGCAGGTGGAATGTCCTCGATGTTGGTGGTTTTGGGCTCTTTTTTTGTCCCCGCATTCCCCGGGGCCACATAAATACGCTCAACCCGAGGCGATTGGGCGAGCTTCCATGTCAGAGCGTGCTCTCTGCCCCCGTTCCCCAGAACCAAGATACGAAGAGACATGGAGAGATAAAATCGTAAATCAAACCCCGATTTGGAAGGCCATGCTCGCCTTGATCAGCCAAACGGGATCACGGGCCTCGAGTCTGCTCAGCTGTTCAACGTTCAGCGTTAGTCTGGCCAAAATGACAGTGGCATATCAAGATGAAGATGAAAAGTGCTGGCTGCGGCGAGGAGGCTAGGTGACGGTTGCATGGCGTTGGTGCGAAGACAGAGGGGTGAAGAGGTCGTCCTGGCCTCGTGGTCCTGCTACACGTTTCGCTGTGATGGACATGCGTCGAATTGCTGTCGAGGTCGTCGTGGCAGCCGTCTCGTCGTCGTTGTCGAACAAAGTGAGGAAGAAATCCGGGGTAGAGCAAGTGGTGAACCTGTGTACCTGCAGGAGAGCACGTGGTCGTGGCTTGGCATGTTCAGTGTACCTGGAATTGAACCCGGCGCTCGTCTTCCTCATACCTTCGCCTGGCCTGGCCTGAATGGCCTCCTACCGCTCGTCGACCCAAGCGGCAGAGTTCTGGGGACAGGCACGTGTATATCCCTGATTTTATGTCCATTTATCCGTCGCTAACGGCTCTCTCCAGAACCATCATCATGTTCACTCAGCCTCTGAAAGTATGAAGGACGACAAGTCCTCCTCAAAGTTCTCGAGCGCAATGTCCTTCTGGTCGCGGAGGTCTCTCAAGCGCTCCAACACCACCCACAGCACAAGTCCCGTGCTTCCACCCCCTGTGCTGTCCCCGGCCACCGATGCCCCACCCAGCCTCCCCGTTGGCAGTGCCGACGACGGCAGACTATTTCCAAACACATTCGGTGCCCAGCTAAGTCATTCCAAGTCCTTCGCTCCAGAGTCCACCAGCCCCGCCGACATGTTGTCGACCGACGACCCTCTTGCCGCCATCCCCGACCCTCCTTGCAAGGTCAAGTACCATATCCACAACCCACTCGGCCCTCGGTGGTACAAGAACCACCACCTCATTCCCCCGTCCCAGATTAAACCTTCGATGCGTCCCCCGACCTTCTTCTCCACCTCCTTCCCACCCATTAGCACGTCGTCCATGCCCGAAAACATTGGCGAATCCGCAAACCCGAGTATGGGCGCGTCCAATTCTCCCCTGCCGACCCCTACATCCTCACAGACGCGAGTTGGAGAAGGCATAAAGCCTAGGTCGCGCAAAACCTCCCAAACCACGCCGGACAATGTCGATTTGCTCGATGTCACCGATCCTTGGGGTACGAACTGGCATCACGAATCACCATATGACATTGGCGCACCGACGTCAAACAAAGTCGAACCAGAGGCAAGTAATTGTATTAATCTACTATACTCTATTTTTTAATGTTCCTCCGCAGGAATTGGGGAGAAGACTCCGGAGAGCCAGTATGACGGCTGCGCAGAACAGCTTTAAAGCCGTAGCCCCCTCCCCCCTGTCCCAATCAACGTCTGCGGTCCATCTTCACGACCTAGTTCCGGAGAAACCACCAACACCGGCTGCCAACACGATCAGTCCCAACAGCATTCAACTACCCAGAAAGCTAAGTAAACGAAGGCCAACTGATCTTAACGGCTTATTTCGACCGCCAACGAAGGATGAAGAACGTAAAGCAGTATCAGCACCGCCGACCCCCGTAGAACGGATCTGTCTTACGGACTCTACTTCTCCTGAACCAGGATCATTACCCAAGCGTATGTCAGTTGCACCGCCTGTCAGCTATGGGTACACACCCCAAATATCGCCAACGAAGAAGGAGAAGCGTGGGTCGGTGCTGGGACGGATAGTCAAAAAGTTTAGTCTCCTTCGAAAGTCAGGCGACGATTTTGGGAAAGCCGATTCTCGCGAATACAGCTGGCTTCATGTTCATCCAGACGATGCTAGAAGTCCTTCCATGAGGCCAAGTGTCGATTTGTATCATCGTCAAGCTTCACCGGAAAAGCAAGAACCAGTAAAGAGAGTTCCAGCGCCATCGATAGCACCCCAATCCACGTCACCATCGTCTCCAGAAAAGGAGACACCGCCACCTCCTCCTTTAGCTCACCAAGAAGACCGGTCTTCATATATATCCCTTGACGCACCCTTTTCCATAGGAAAACTCACCATTGCAAATCCTGATACTCCCGAGTCTGAAAAAGGATCTCCCACTCTACAATCCACTCCTTTGTCGCCAGAACCTTCCCCCCCTACAACCAGACTTGCTACTCCAGAGTTCAAGCCTCTCAAACCAACCCCTTCGCCTTCGCCTGCACCCCACCCTGCAAGAATTTCTGCTCTGGAAAATTCTCTCAGCCATGCGTATGACAAACCTCTTCCTGTTCCGGCACCTTCTACGGTCGCCAGTAGTATCGGGGGGAGCAGTCCTTTGCCGGAGTCTCGTCAAGAGTTAGACCCGCATTTGTCCAATGCTAGCAGACCGACTCGCTCCGGGACAATCTCCTCAACGGCTACATATAAACCTGTCGTATCCATCCCTGCTCAGGACTCTCAACCCCCAGCGGATTCTGATTCCGACACCGATTCCTCCAGCTCAGACAGCGATTCCTCCAGTTCAGAAGACGAGGCATCTTCAGTCTCGAACAAACCAATTGCGCCAGAGAGTACTGCCGAGGCTTCGACGGTGTCGAAAGCCCCCACTCTTCCAGAGAAACCGCCTGTCGTTCTGACCCCTCCTCCTCCTCCTGTCGTTCCCCCTACTCCCTCTCCACCTCCTGTTGCTTCACGAGATACTACCCCCAAAGCTAAAGAAGGGCGAACGTCCCGGGCCAATTCTGTCCAACGGCTGAGCAAAGCCCCTGAGATCCCTCCTCTGTCCCTTTCTCTTGCGAATGGGTCTACTGCAGGAGTCTATCCGATTGCCATGTCCTTTACCCCCGAGGAATTGACCACTCAGGATCGAATCAACTCATTCTTGTCGGGTGCTGAGTCCCCCTACTCCGCAACGTCAGTTTTGGTGAACCCTCCGACGCCCTACCACGACCGTTCTACTCTCCTACCCAACCCAGAAACCCCAGCCGTCGCTCCGCCACCTCTCCCGGCTAAGCCTTCGCCGAAGGAAACCACCAGACGAAGTTCCCGAGACCCTTCCCCTGGTCAGCCTACCCGCCAGACGGAAACATTCAAGCTTGTACGCAACCATTCTGGAAATGCGTACATGTCCACGGAGACAATCGTGGCTGCAGGGCAACAATGGGAAGTGGTAGGGACGGAGAAGCCAAAGAACAGATCTTCATCGAAGAAGGACAAAGATCACCATCAGCCTCGTGAAAACACGCGGAAGGAATCCGGTCCTTCCAGTAGACACAACACAGGGGCCAAGGTCGAAGAAAGCGACCCGTATACTCGCAGTCATCAAAGACATTCGAAACAAGTTTCGTCGTCGAGTAAGCAACAGGAAGTTTCGACCGTGCCGATGCCTTCCAAGACGATCAATGGCAAGCGGTCGTCCTCGTATCGTTATGAAGATGGGCATGAACATCGCAGGTATGAAGAACCTCAGCAAGTTATGTCCCCACGAAGTGGTGAAGATTCGTCGTCGTCAAAATATCGAGAGGACAGGCGGAAATCGGACTACCGAAGGAGCAGAGAGGAGATGCGCGGAAGCATCAGTAAGGACGACTATCGGCGGGTAGAAGAGCAGAGAAGAAGAGAGGAGAGGAGAAGGTACGAAGAAGAGAAGAGGTATGAGGAAGAGAGGCAAATAGAAAAAGAGAGGAGAAGGAGGGAGAGGCGCGAAAAGGAACGAGAGAGAGAATTGAGAGAGAGGGAGAGGGAACTGGAGCGTGAAAGGGAACGACTAGATCGAGAGAGGCAATTAGAACTCGAAAAGGAGCGCGAGAGGGAGAGAGAGCGCGAGATAGAACGTGAGAAGGAGCAGGAGAGGCAACGGGAAAGAGAATTGGAGAAGGAGCGTGAGAGAGAGCGTGAGAGGGAACGTGAGAGGGAGCGTGAGAGAGAAAGAGAGGAGAACGAGCGACAGCGAGAGCAGAAAAGAAGAGAGAGAGAGAGGGAGAAGGAGAAGGAGCGTCAGCGTGAATTGGAGAGGCAGCGAATACGGGAACTGGAAAGGGAGCTAGAGAAGGAGCGCGAAAAGGCGAAAGAGAAGGAAGATCGAGAGCGACGAAGACGTGAACGTGAAGAGCGGCGCCAGCAGGAGGAGAAGGCGAAGAGGGACCAAGAACGCTCTCGAGAAGAGAATAAGCGCCGGTCTTCGGATGACACGAAACATCGACGCAAACGGGACGACCGCAAGTCAGAGGACGAGAGGAAGGACCGTGCTACTGTCTACTTGACTCCCGAACACAGTCGAGTTGAATCGTACTACTCCAACGGTTCTCAGTCCATGTACATCCCTCAGTCGTCCGAAGGCCGTGTCGAACGCCGGCCTTCCACCGCCACTCGACCCACCTCTGAGCTACCTTCAACTGCTGACCTCAATGCTCTGCGTGCGAAGGAAGCTTGGGATATGGAAAGAATGTGGAAGGCGAGAAGTATGTACGACACTGAGTTGAATGGGAACGCCGTCCAGGCGATCCCGGCGCAAAGCGTGCTCAGTTTCAGCGACAATCTTTCGACTCAAGCCGCTACTTATGGCTCCAGTCATACCGCTTTCATGCTGCAAACTCCTTTCCAAGCTCCTGGCTCTTCGATATACCATTCCATGCCCACTAAGCCGCCTCCCATCATCTACGGCTCCCCTGCTTCGATCCCCAGTTTGCCGGATTCTCTGCCTTACGACCCTTATGACAACAATAACATTGGACCCACACCTCCACGACCGATCAGGAAAAGCGGCGTTGGCGCATCGCCGCCAGAGGCCTTGCCCGCGCCGACTCTGTTGAGACGACGACCGCTTGTGGAGAATCCTTTGCCGGAGCCGCCTCGTGAATCTACCTTCCAACCATCTGCCCTCGGCCACCTGAACCCGTCCACCGTCAACACAGGCGACTACTGGTCGAAGTACGCGAGCGTTACGACCGCACATTAACTTCATGTTTTTTTTTTCTCTTCCACTTATTCCATCATGTGATGACGCACTACGGTTCTCAACCCATCCATTCAGGTCGCTTTCTAACCCCAACCATTTTATTCTAACATCTATTCAGGCTAGGACCAATCACCATTTCTTTGTACGACCTTTTTCCTCCCTAATCTTATACTTTGTTGCATTTATCGTTTTTGTATGGACCCTAACGTAGTGTAGGATAGGCCAAGGCATTAACTATTCGGGCGTTATATCGTTAATCACTGTACTTTTTTTAAATCTGCTTCGCCTCACCCTTCGTTTCTTCTCCACTCGGTGCTATCGTTGGGCTATGGAGGTTGTTTTGTATAAATGCAATGAGCTATTTTACATGGGCTAGACTGGTGAATAGTGAGGGAGTGTCATTGAGAAGGTACATATGAAGAGGTGACATTGAATAGCACGGAAAACGGCGATATCATACAACAGGATTCAGAGAGAAGAAGGATCAGAAACCGCGGTTCGGATTGGGTCACATTCCCTGATAATTGAGAGGGAACTGAGGTTCTGGGTAATCGTTCCAAACACGATCTCCGTCCAAAAATCTTCGGAGCCTCGCAACTTGATAAGAAAGATACATGACAATGATTTGCATCTTGATGTCTAGATTCAGTTTGAGGATATCTTCGCATGCCTTGAGGGCTTGTACCCGCGTCGTCACGAACATGTTGCCGGAAAACCCAAGGTCTTTCAGGTGATCGATTAGTTCGCCAAACTCTGAACACCATCCCAATACACCGAGCTGGAGAAGTAGTGAGCGTTTAGCCTAGCAGTGAATACGGATGGCGAAAAGATCTTACCTGGCCATACTGCTTATACTTTGTGTAGAGGATATTAGGAGCGGACTCTAGGGCGAAAAGAAATGCTTCATTTTGTTCAATAACAGGTGTTGATGGGACATAAGGGGCTGCAGGAGGTGTCGGTGGTGGAGGCTACGGACATTGGGAAGGGTGATCAGCGATATGTTGCAATTCGCATCATGACAATATACATACCTCAGGCCGTGCTGGAGGGACATCCTGAAACCAAGTTTGTCCCGCGTAGTCATACTCTCCTCCAGTATCGATGACGTCGTTTCGTTTGCCAGTGAAATCCATAGTTGTTGCAAAGGTTCAATAGGCTGCGGGCTGCGATGAGATGCCCTCGATCGCGGAGAACTCGGTATTGGCGGTAGCGAAAGAAAGCTTTGAGTTGGCGGAAAAGGTGCGCGAGGCAATCGGAGCTGGCTTAGCGAACGGTGGATCGTGCTTGTATGAAATACCTCCGTCCTCGTGTACTTCCAGTGGGGAAAGTGGAAGTGATGTGGCTGAACTGGAACCACGGGTTGGAACGGTCAAGGAAAGGGTTGGAAGTTTCTGGACTTGTGGTTCGACCTCGAACGACAAACCTATTCCGGTAGCCTGGCGACTGTTGGCTTCTAGCTCCGTAGCCTTTGAGACAATCCAAGAAGGAGATGGTGGGATGAAGGTGCTACGGGTCGACCCAGGGATGAGATCTTTGGTTGACTGCGCTGGGGGAGACGCAGTTAAGGTGCTGGGGTCAACGAATTCGTACTTGTGGAAGAGCGGAGCAAGGGACAGATTGTCAACAGAGCGCCTCGTGTTTTGTACCTCGAGGAATTCTGGGCTTTGGGGTCCTGCGGTGCTGCTAGCCGGCGCTTCGGCTGAAGGGTCAAAGATTGGAATTCGGGGTGATGGTTTTCTGAAGGACGGTAGCCGAAGAGTGTTTCGAAGGATTCGCTTGACGCCGGTCTTGAATCGACTCAGAGAAAAGATACTTTCGCAAGTGGTTCCGGTGTTGGATTGAGCGCGCTCAATCACCACTGGTGCTTGTATTGGAGGGTTTGCAAGTGATCGTGCTACCGTCAACGGTTAATCGATGACATGCATCATGCCAAACGAAAGAGCTCACCAGGCCTCGGAGCGATTGAACGTGGTATGAAACTGGGCGGAGGGGGGAAATTCTTCGCGATGTCCCCGAGTTCTGAGGGTCCGGTGGTATCTGAAGCGAATGTCCTGTCGCCGTCGGCTGTGAGCGGTGTGGTGGCGGAGTCTGGCTCTGGCGGATGGCGAGGAGCTACGAAAATGCCCTCTGCTGTCTGGACCTGAAGCCTTGGAACGCCTTTGTGGTCGACCGGCGCTGGGTCCGGGGGCGCTGGGCGAAAGTCGATGGTGGTGGGAGGCAAGGCGGGGAGCAACAGATCTTCGTCGGTTATGATGTGAAAGTCGTCAAAGTCCTCGTGGACAGGCTGCAGGTTCTTGTGGCCGGTAAAACGGCGCTGGAAGGCGTGAACGACGGTCGCAGATGACTTTCGAGTCGAGCTGCGTAAAGACCCGCGAAGGCCTCTGCCAAATCTCGACTGCAGCGAAGGTCTTGATGACGCCGTTGGATCGCAGACAAGCCCTTCAAACGTGGACTTGTGGGGGAGCTCCGTCTATCCGCTACCTCGTCTTATGAAGCAACTCGTGTGGGGACACACCCTGGAGGCGTGTTCGAAGACATACGGGAGATTAATTCATTCAATCACCTGGTGAACACATATTACATCAACGTCGCTACACAATGAATCTACGCGGAAAAATCAATAAGATGGGCGGGCTGGTTTGAATTGAGAAGAGGCTGGGTTTCCCCCCGTTGGCCTCTGACACGTCTGACGAGAGAATTTACTTGAGTCAGCTCCATGTTGGCAATCCCGGGCAGGAGGACTGCAGCCCAGTAGGCAAGAACGAACAAGTCTTCCCATCGGGCGTACAAAGTCTTCCCCTCACGGAAGGGATGGTCGACGCCGATATCCTTCACCCATGAGCCAGACCCAACCTGCTCAAAGCTCTGATATCCACCTCCCGCGATGCCGCTGAACCCGCCCTCTCCTCCGTCACACCACAGCACCATACTATCCAACTCCTGGGCACGTTGCTTTGCTTGTAACCACATCGAAAGCCCAACCGACCGCTCCCAGGTTCTCGCTGGTGCCAGGATCAGACCTGGGCGCGTTTTCAGATGGCTGAATGGGTTGGGCATGGCAAAGTCAAGGCAAATTGACGCCGTAACGGAGACGTTGCGATCGCCCCACCGCGAGGGCGGTACATCCTTTGGTCTGGCAACCGGAACGTGGACCAGCGCAGGAGGTTCGGAACCAGGCGACAGATGATACGATTCAACAACTGTGGGCGTGCATTACCATCGTCAGTTCGGTTGATAAAACCCAGTGAGAACCCCGCCTGGATCCATCGTGATCCATCGTGGCCGATCGTGCGTTTTTCAGAATTGGAAAACGCACG